>WSXT02085322.1:0-11884 GCA_011762715.2 Neuroterus valhalla
CAGTTTGAAGCTTTCATAAATCTAAGTTGGTATGTCTATTAATATTATCTACATTTGAATATTTATAAATAATTTCGCATTTGTTTACCTGTAGAATAGGTGCGCTTGAAGATGGTATCTGCTGGAACTATTTAAATATCTTCTGAGGCAATTATAATTCACGTTTTTATTTCGAACCTAGGCGGGGTCTGAATACGTCGATAAGTATAAGAGCCCCGATAAGTTAATGTCGTTAGCAGCCCTGACTCGCGTGGTCTGCTCCCTTGGCGTACAACTACAATCTCACTGACCTCACACATAGGACCTGTCAAATGTTTTCGGAGTTTTGTGCTTTTCTGCGATGTGAATTGCGAATTTTGTGGTGACCATCGTCTTTCAAGGAATCTAGGAATCATCTAGGACTACCGGGAACATATCTTAGATGCTGGTGTTGTGCGGGAAAAGAAAATAGTGACTGGTCTCGATGTTGCAGAACAAGCATCGCCGACATCTTCTGCTACCAGAGGATTTCTGCATTCCGGATTATTCATGTTTACGATGAAATATTCATTTCCTCAGTCGAAGGGTAAGTCATTTGAAATTTTTCCGATCTAAGGATCCCGAAAGACCCCGGTTTTTTGTTATTTTTACCCTATTGCTTTAAAAAGGACCCAAAAGCAAATAAATACGCGAAGTCAGTGCCGTGCCTATAAAAAAAAAATTCTAAGTCAAAATTGTCCAACACCCTTAATGCGGACAATCACTTGAATAGGGGAACGTTCACATATTACGGAACATTAAACAGGGTGTTCATGAACTTACAGCAAAGACCGGCACGACATCCATGTGAGCAGTCAATAAAATAGAAGGTTTCTCGGGTTCTCTTCCTTCCCAAGTGATGACAACAACTGGTTTTTTCGGACGAGCTCCGAAAACTTGTATTGTGAGATTCAAGGATTGGGCTTGCTTTTTTAGGAAAATTACACATTCATCTGTAACATGCATTCATTTATTGTTATTGAGGATGATGGTAATTCTTTCACTTTCATTTTCAAGTATCAGCAGAAATTCAAAAAATCAATTTAAAAATAAATGATTCCAATTTCATTCTAAGGGAATACTCACCATAATTAACATCTGGATGAACTGAAGGGATTCGAAGATATTCTCGAAAATTTTTGACCGCCAACTCGTCTAATTGAGACTGCGAATACTAAAATAAAATTTAATTATTGTTCTTAGATTTCGTCCTTCATAAAAAGGACCACTTTGAAATTATTATAATAGAAAAATTATACCTGTGCCTTAGAGATCATGAAAACATCAATGATCAGGAACCAAATCAAAGTTTTTCTTCTTTCAGGTGACATATTTCCTTCAGATGTGGTGACCAACACTTTAATAAATTTCTATGAACTCGCCAACTGTTATTTATTGATAGTATATCTTTCGAACACACCTCTAAGAAAAAAAAACTGTTGTCTGATCATATTGATAATTCTTTGATAAAAATCAGACGTACATTTTACATGATTTCAAATAAGATATCGAACAATTCAATGTGGGCAGGCTTTTCAAATATTGAATCATGTGAAAGGTTTAATTTCCAAATGCGTCGAACAATATTGATCTAATGAATAAAAAACCCAATCTATAAACCGCAACCATTTCAGAAGAATCTCTTAGATACAACTTAACGCAAAAATAAATAGAGTTGTCGAAAAATAATCATTCGAATTAAGAACAAACAAGAAAGATGAGGAGGTAATATTACACGCACGTAATTGGAGCTTCAAGAGATTGAAGCAAAAGTATGTATCAAAGAAAGAGAAAAACTAGCCTAGATTTCTTTTGAGATGCACAACAAAAATAGATTATAACCTCCTCGTAACTCTGTCCAACTTCATTCCTATGTAGACCATTTTTTGTGAAATCTCTTTCTTTCTCGTTCTCCATATTTCCAGCTCCTCTCCCGTAATCTTTCTCTCATCAACACTCCCTCATCTGCCTGCTTCCCCTCTCTTCCAAAAATTCTTTCTCTTCTAAGCTTACACGCTCGGTTTTTCTATTTAAATCCCTGAACTCGTTTTCTCCGTCTCCCTCCAAGCAATATAACCAGATGTACTCTTGGCCAACAACTCCTTCCCCAATCCCCACACCTGTCTCATAACAACATTTGCCCTTCTAACTCTCTCCATTGGATGCCCCATTACGTCTTTATTCCTCTAAAAGAGGAATCATACATAGAAAAACTTTCACCTCCTGCACCACCGTACCTCTCCACTCCCAATCTTCGCCCTCGTCCCTTCTACACCCTCTTCTAAACACCATAACCTTGGTTTTCCATGCATTCAGCTCTAACCGGCTCTTATTCATGTATCTTCTCAACCTCTTTATCATCTCCTTTCATACCTCATCACTTTTTGCCAGCAGCACTGTACCATCTGCATAAGCGAGTGACTAAATTCTAATTTCTAACCCCTCCTAACCCTCACTCCTCCTATCACTTATTCCTCTAGCTTCCTTTTCATGTCAGCGATAAAAAACGTGAAAAGCGTTAATCTAAGTGGACACTTCTGCCTCAAATCCCTATCTATTTGGAAACCCTCCAAAATCCTGTCGCTTCCTCTCATTTTATCTTTCGTCTCTTGGCCCACCTCCCCTACTCTCTTGATCAGACCTCTCTCTACAACCCTCTCTTCTAGCGCCACCTAAAACCTCTACCTATCCACTGATAAATATGCGCCTCCGAGATCTACGAACAACGCGTACACTTTCGACCCCTTCTTCGCTATTTCTGTATATACCACGTGCTGCAAGACATAAATGAGAATGTATTTTGTCCTTATACTCTCTTTAATACCTCTTTCAACCTCTGTCTGATCTGCTGAATCACTAAACAACCATGCTCCATTCCGCACATCTTCAAAGCCTGCTGCCTTCGACCTTCTTGACATCCTTATTTGTTTCTTCATCTCCTCGTCATTTAACTTGATCCCTCCTTCCTCTGTTGTTTTCTTCTCCCTCTTCACCTCCTTGTCCTCTGCTGCTCACCCTCTTATCCACGTGCATATCAGCTGATGGTTTGATTCTACCCTCCTTCCTACTGCAAATCTCTCCATCTACAGCCATCCTTGCGTATTCAGGACCACATAGTCCATCACCGATGCCCTTACCCTACTCACACACGTGTATTCTCCCTCTTCATCCACGTTTATTATACCATTCGTGACTATCCAACTTCTACCCACCATTCAGTCTCTCAAAATCTGCCTCTCCTTATTAATAACCGTTTCCCCCGATTCCGTTTCGATACTTCCTCCATCCCTGTAGATACCATCTACCCTCTCCATTTTCGCGGTAAAGTCCACCCACCCCTCCACATTGACACCACAGCTTCCCCTCTCTTTCGCCAATAACATCTTTCACCCTTTTAAAATCATTTTTATCCCACCTCTATTGTATACGGGTACAAACTTGCACGTCACCCCTTCTGTCTTAAAAACTCTCATTCGTAACCCCTGCTCCTTATCCCCACTATGAACTTTTTCTTTGCACTCTCTCCAATTCCCGTCATAACTTCCTCACTAGCCCCACCTTTCTTCCTTACTAGTCCTACCTTTCGTCCTCAATCGGCACGCCTCTTAGAAACTCCACCTGAACCCTCTTGGCAGCCTCGGTGCTATTCTACCCTATTCCTCGCTCTTTACCCACGTTTCTACTAGTCCAACAACATCAAATACTTGTGGAAGCTCCGAAATACTCATCTATCTTCATTACCCCTGCTATATTCTAAAAGAGCCGCTCCACCACTCCTTCGCTCCCCCCCCCCCCATCACTTTCTACGAAGCAAGTCCTCCTGTACTCCTTTCAGTTCCTCTCTCTCTTCATCTCACTTCATCTCCTTGACACCTCTTTCTCCTAGCCCTGCCATCCAGTATTCTCTGAACTTCTTTCTTTTGTTGCGTCAAATTGTGATCAACTCAAATCAACTTATCCTTCATCCTGCTCTCACTTCGCATCACCCCGTGCTTACCTCACAACCTTCCCTTGTAACCTTTTAATGTCTCAGGCAGCCCTCTCACATCCTTCCATACTTTTCTGCTCCTCAACTTCAGCCCTATTATCACGATATTATTCCTCCTATCCTCCTTCTCTTCCCTTGCCGTTTTTAACTCCATTGCACTTATCCTTCCCCATGCTATCAGCTCCTACCGCTTATTCCCACGGTCCCCCACTTCCTCTCCAATCATGACTTCTTTATTCTAATCTCTCCACGTACTTTCCTGCTCTTCCTCTACCCTGCCCCCTTCTCTCATATCTAGCCTATCCTCTACCTCCGCGAGTCTTTTCTCCGTCCTCTCTTTTCACATCCCGATCTCCTCTTACAGCTGTTTTATCTCATATTTTTGTCCTTTCTTACGATACCACTAGTTCCTCTGATCCTTCTCATGTTTCTTATCTCTCTTTCTCATTTCTTATCTCTAACCCTGCCTTCCTTCCTCATACCTCCCACCTGCTCTTTAGTACTCCTTACTTATTGCTTAGCCTCTAATTTCCGATGTCAACAGAGCTAGTGTATCCGTGTCCAACTGCTATCTGTTGTCGGATTGTTTCCGCTGATCACCCAGTTGAACCGCTGTTTACCTTTTTTTCTTTCCTCGCACACCGCTGGACACCGGGTCTCTCGATTCCGTCCGACGAGGTGTGTGCAAAGATCTCTCCCCGTCTATCTCATCCCCTGCGCATTTGTTGTTACTTTCCAACTCGGTACCTCCCTGCTCTCCTTCCAGTAACAAAGCCACTTACTTATTACTGCTGCGGTGATTGCATACTGTATCCGACAGATGTCTCTGTACCCTTACTCTGGCCTTTTTGCAATATCCCTATATTTCAAATTTACCTTACTTCCTAAATTGTACCCCATCAAGCCCTTGCAGACACTTCTCTCTGTTCTTGACCCTTCTATGAAGCCCCTTGCTCCCTTCAACAGCTCAATCCTTCACGTACAAATTTACCTTTCTTCTGGTTAACCTAATCTCACTTTTCCCATCACACTAAACTTAACCCCCTGTCAAGTAACAGTTTCCTTTATTGCCACCAACATGCAAGTCGGTAGAGATACTTATATGGCAGTCAAAAGAAGGATCCTACCAATCAGAAAATTAAATGAAACGATCAACACTACAATTACAGTAGGAAATATAGATTTAAATCTTTGTGAATCCATAAAGGATGTTGAGAACTCGGAGGAGGAAGGAGTGGACAAACTGCTGGAAAATCTCATGGGATAGGTTGATAAGGTTAGGAAGGTAGTAAGACCGGAAGGAAGTAGGTAGGAGAGGGGACGATTCATAAGACGATGGATGCAGGTAGAATGAAGGCAGAATCAAGGAGAGTATAAAAAAATGGGGGGAAGGGGGGATTGGAAGGAGGGGAACTGAACATGAGGGAAAGAGATCACGGGAGAATGTTAAGTAAAGGAAGACAGAGCGAGAAAAAAAAATACATGAAAGGAGTTGACCCAGCTGTAAAGGAGGATTGGAAATGGGGAGTAAGGAACAGGGAAAGACGAGGTAGGGAGGGTATAAATAAGGAAATCGGGATACAAGAGTGGACGGAGTATTTTAAGAGGCTTTTGGGAGGTGTGGAGAATAATGTGGAGGTGGGGGGATGAAATATGGTTGCAGGGGTCGAGAAAAACGGAGAAGGTATTAGTAGAGAAGACGTGACTAAGGAAATTGCAAAGCTAGAATGAAATAAGGCAACAGGTAAAGATGACGTGCAAAATTAAGCACTAAAGTATGGTACAGATAGGGTGAGAAAAGAGATGAGGAGGATTTGCATTAAGGTTTGGATTGTGAAGAGTGGTTGGAGGAATAGAAGACAGGAATGCTAGTACCATTGATCGAGAATAGAGGATAGAGGTTAAGAGTAGATGAATGAAGAGGTATAACACTTGTGTCAGAAGAAAGGTCAGAAGAAAGGAAAACCAATTGCATCCAAAATTGCATGTCAGTAAGCGGCTGCGCTAGGGAGTTTTGGTTTTCTGCAGTTTCCCATTCCCTTGACCAAATGTTTCGGCGAACACGAGCGTTTTAAATAGAAATTCGACTGCAGAAGGGAGGCATTTCAGAAATTTCACTATAAAACTGTATAACTATAGTTTTATTAATAGTAAGTTTGATAATAAATCAAGAATCGTACGAAGTGTATAAAATTTGAATTTGATAATTTTATTCTTAAAGGAATACATTTATTTCGTTGAAAAAATGTTTTTAGCGTCGTTATGAGACGTTCGCCACAGCTTTCAAAATTTCCACAAATATATTTATTCCCCTAAGAAAAACGTCCTTGTTCAAATATTCATTATTGCTATGAATAAGGGCTGGAGTATTTGTCATTGGAGAAAATCCTAGGGTGGGAAGTCCATTCTGCAAACAAGAACGAGTATTCTGATAAGTTTTTTTTCTACAATTAGGAATTAAGACTTTAAAATAAATTTTCATATTCCAAATATAAATGAATTAAAATAAAAAGTCACAGCTCGCAAATAGCATCGGTGCCACGTGGTTCAATCTGAGGTTTTAACTCCACATGATGATCATTGCAAGCTTTTTTAGAAGCAATCCAGAACAGGCCGCTATCATCTAATTTAGTATTTTCGACGGGCGGATCTTTGGCTATTACTGTATAATGAACTCCAGGTCCAGCTTCTTTACACCATTTTTTGATCATTTTTTCGAACTCTTCGTGATTAACACCAGGTGTGATTCTTATCTCAAATATTGCAGAAAGTTCAGGAGAGACTACATTTGGTTGCACTCCACCCTAAAATTAAATAAGATGAATCACAATTTACAGGCTACAAAGTGCTGCAGGTAATTGAGAGATAGAGTATGAAGAAATATCTTCTGGAAGAAAAAGTATCCTCGGAAATATAGAGACGTATTCAAAAAGTAAGCTTTTTGGATAATTGAGGAAATAGTTCCTGATAGCAGTGTATGGGGAAGAGGAGAAGAGAAGAAGAAAGAGAGAGGAGAAGAAAGTCGAGAGATGAAGAGAGTTGAGAGAAGAAGCAAAAAGGAGAAGAACAGAGAAAGAAAAATAAGAGAAGAAGGGATGAAGGGAGCTGAGAGAAGAAGCGAAAAGAGAAGAATATAGTAAAAGATAAAGGGAAGAAAAGGATTGAAGGAAGAAAAATAAAAGAGGAGATGAAGGTAGAGAAGTAGGAAATTCAAAGAATAAGAGAAGAAGAGAGAAAGATCAGAAGAGAAGAAGAGAATTGAGAGACACAAATAAAGGAAAGAGTAAAGAGAAGAAGAGAGTTCAAAGAAAGAGAGAATTAAGAGAAGAGAAGAGGAGACTGTAAAGAAGAAGAGCAGAAGAGAAAAAGACAGGAAGAGAAGAAGATACTTGGGAGAAGAAGAGAAAGATAGACAAAGAGAAGAAGAAGATAGTTGGAAGAATAAGAGAGTTAGGAGAAGAATGAAATGAGAGAGGAAGAGAAGAGGAGAGGAGAGTAGGAGAAGGAGAGAGTTTAAAGAAGGAGAGAAGAAGAAAGTTGAGAGAAGAAGAGATGTAGAGAGTTGAGATGAGAGTAGAAGAGAGTTAAGAGAAGAAGAGAGTTGAGGGAAGGAGAGGAAAAGAGAAGAAGAAAAAAAAAGGTAGAGAAGAAGGAAAGAGAAGAGTTCAGATAAGGAGAGAGTGAAAAGTACAGAAGAGTTAGGAAAAGAAGTGAAGAGAGGAGTGTAAAGAAGAAGAGGAGAAGACAAGAAGAGAGTCAGGAGAGATGAAGAGAGTTGAGACAAGAAGAGTAGAAGAGGGGTTAGGAGAAGAAGAGGAGAAGAGAAAAGAATGAGAATAGGAGAGAGTTAAGAGAAAAAGGAAGAAAAGAAGAAGAGAGTCGAGAGGAGGAGAAAGTCAAGAGTAGAAGATAAGAAGAGGAAGAGATAGGAAGATAGTTAAGAGAAGAAGTAAAGGAGAAGAGGAGAAGAAATAAGAAAGATTGAAAAAAGGAAAGAAAAGACTTGTGATAAGAAGAGAGTTGGCATTCGAAAAGAGTTCATAGAAGAAGAAAAGAGGAGGTGAGAGGAGGAGAAAATAAAGAGTAAAAGATAAAAAGAGGAAGAGAGAGGAAGAGAAGAAGATAGTTGGGAGAAGAAGAGAAGAAGAGAGTCAAGAGAAGAAGGAAAGAAGAGAAGAAGAGAGTTGAAAGTAAAAAAAAAAAAGTTAAGAGAAGAAGAGAAGAAGGGAGTTTTAAGAACAAGAGGAGAAGAGAAGAAGGTAGTTAAGAGAAAGAGAAATTTGAGAGTAGAAGAGAAGAAGAGAAATAGAGAAATAGAGAGGAAGAGAAGGAGATAGTTTGGAGGAGAAGAGAGTTAAGACGGGAAGGAAAAAACAGAAAAAGAGAGGAGAAGAAAAGAGTAAGAGAAGGAGAGAGTTTAAAGAAGAAGGGAAGAAGGGAATTGATTTATACAATTAATTTTTTCTATAATGTATAAAATACATACTTTGATGACAGTCATATTGCCAGAAGTAACATTTCCAAGTTTCACTTCTGGATCCTTCAGTTTTGCCTTTTCGGAAGCTTTAAAATCTAAAAATCGGTCGATAATAAAACGTAATTTTTCATCAGCGCTGTTATCAAACATCACTGAAGCATGGCCAGTTTCTCCGAGACAATCAACTTGAATCTGGCAAATCGTCCTTTCACCATATGTCACAAAAATTTTATCATCTTGAGAAGTTGCACCCTCACCAATTCCAAAAGCCACATCCAAATTTCGGGATTCTTGGGTTGATAAGAATGCTTTCATGCCAACTTTTCCGCCAATTTCTTCGTCTGGGACAAATGAAAGATGAATCGTTCTTTGGCTCGAAATCCACTCAATTTCAATCGACGAATAGCTTCTATGTCTTGGATACTGGTGCCCTTACAATCTTGAGATTCACGGGCATAGATGTTTCCTTTCTCATCCATGTGGGCATCAAAGGGAGGATATTCCCATTAATCCTACAATTTGAATAATAATTTTTTACATCATTGTAAAAACTGTTTATAATAAAAAAAAAATTCAATTCCTGACATTTTCTAGACGAACGTGTGTTTATTTCGAATACAGATGAACTTTCAACAAAAAGTTACTGAAAATCCTTGTCCTTAACTCAGAATCATTATTCTTTACAACAATTCGCTGTCCTAAACGAGAAACTTCACTTTCCCTAAAAATTCCCTGCCCGAACTAAAAAATTTAATCCTTCACGTAAGTCCCATGTCCGAACTTTTTTTTTCCTTGAATACCGTGTCCCAATGTCAGAATATAATTCTTTCAAAATAATATTTATTTACTGAAACTCCTTGTCCTTAACTCGGGACCGTAATTCTTCACGACAATTCCCTGTCTCAAACGAAAAACTTCATTTCAGCTAGAAATCCCCTGCACAAAATTCAAAAACTCAATTCTACTAGTAAGTTCCATGTCCCAAACTCTATTTTTTCTTTAATGTGGTGTCCCGAGTCAAAATATAATTCTTTACTTAAATCCTTTGTCTACGGAAATTGTCTGTCCGAGAGTCAGGAGTCCTTGTCCCGAACGAAGAAAAATATCTCTCCTAAAATATTTCTTCTGAGAATTGCTCTTACTCAAAATTATGATGCTCCACTGGAATTCCCAGTCCAATACTTAAAAATTCAATTCTTTACAAAAATCCTCTGTTTCAATGAATAGAATCATCTTTTTCAGAATTCTACTCATATGCGGCAAATGCTTGTCTCAAAGTGAAAAAAATATTCCTCAACTGAAACTCCCTACTATAACTCTCTGTCCCAACCAGAAAAATCAGGATTCTTCTTAAAAGTCGTTGTCCTACGCTCTAAATCCCTTGGACCAGAATTCTGGTCCAAGCAATGACCAAATCTGCGATTCTGGTTCAATGGACTGATTTCCGGTCCAATGGCCGTTTTTCTGGTTCAATGAACCAGAAAGAGGTCCAAGCTTGGACCAGGAAGAGTGCGAGAATTCTGGTCCAACTGGACCCGACTTTTTTTACCCCAGCTTGGGTCAGCATTTTGAAATTTTTTTTTGGACTTTTTTTTGAAAGACTCAAAAATTTTAAGTACAATTTCTTGTAGCGCGTAAAAAGCGTAACAATTTACCCTAATCATTTTTTCCGGTGAAAATAAAATTGCCGGAGTTTTGGCATTTTTGAAAATTGGAAAATATAAATGAAACTGAGAGTTTTTAGCCAAAAAACGCAACATGTGAAAAAAAGTTTGAGAAAAAAAATGAACTTTTGGACAATTGAGACAAGCTTAGGAAAAATTAAATAGACGCAAGTTCTTTACCAGAAAAATATCTTTAAATGTGTTATCAACTTCTTTAACAGGATATGTAGTTTTCATTTCAGTCAGGAAAAATAACTATAAAAATGAAATATTAAAATTTTTGAAAAAATTACGGAGGCTCACACAAGAGATTGATAGAGAAAAGTTGTTCACCCCAAAAATATCTGTAAATTTTTTTAAGTTTTTTCCATTGGACGCGTAGTTTTTGTTTCAATCGTAAAAATATTTTTTTTTTAATCTGCCCGCTGCGCGGGCACATTCTCATCGCGCGCTTGTGCAACTCAAAAGCGAAATGTCGACTACTTTAATTTGATGAGTGTGCATTCTTTTTTGTTAAAGCTTCTCCGGCTTTAACGAATAAATCCTCATCGCGTGTCTCGTCCTGCACACTCGATCAAAGTTTGTCCAAAACGGTAGAGAAGTCTTGTTGACTAATTTTTTTTACATGTTGTGTTTACATGTTTGGAAATATAAAAACAAATTTACAGATATTTTCCGGGTGAACAACTTTTCTCTATCAATCTTCTGTGTTAGCCTTCGTCATTTTTTCAAAAATTTTATTTTTTCATTTTTATAGTTATTTTTCCTGATTGAAATGTAAACTACAAATCCTGTTAAAGATGTTGATTACACATTTAAAGATATTTTCCTGGTAAAGAACTTGCGTCTATTTGATTTTTCCGAAGCTTGTGTCAATTGTCCAAAAGTCCATTTTTTTCATTTTTATATGCTTTTTTATGAAAAAAGCAAAAACTATTTGTCCTATAAAAGCTATTTTTACCAAATTTGTAAATCTCTTCTTGGTGCACGATTTTAGTTCATTTATATTTTCCCGTACCTTGCATAGTTTGACCGAAAAACGAATCTTAATATTTTTCATTATTTTTTGTGCGACCAGAATTTGAATTTCAGATTGTTTTAGAAAACTCGAAGAGTTGTAAAGATCACCCTGGAACGCTCACAAGAAGAAGCATTTTTTTCATCAAACTTTTTTTCATATCTTGCGTTGTTTGGCTAAAAATTCTCATTTTCGTTTACATTTTTGAATTTTGAAAATGCCACAACTCTGACAATTTTGTTTTTATAAAAAAAAAATAAGGGTGACTCGTTTCACTTTTTACCTACTACAAGAAATCGTACTCGCAATTTTTGGTTCTTGGAAAAAAAAGTAAAAAACAATTTTCCAAATGCTTCTCCTCTTTTAATATTTGATCCGAAATAGCTGGTTAACGAACTAGATTTTCCTTTTTGGTCCCTTAAAATGGGTGCCAAAGCACGATCGAATGTGATCATTCTCTCGAATGTTATTGAGTTCACAGATTATTTTTCATTATTTTTTGTGCGGTCAAAATTGGAATTTTCAATTTTTTGAGAAAATTCAAAAAGTTGTATTGACGAACTTGCAGGTCTCCCAAGAAGAAACATGTTTTCTCTCTAACTTTCTTCTCAATTTTGTTTTTATGGAAAAAAATTTGGTATAAATTGTTTGACTTTTTACCCACTACAAGAAATCGTACTTATAAATTTTGAATCTTGAAAAAATAGTAAAAAAAAATT
>WSXT02085333.1:0-11884 GCA_011762715.2 Neuroterus valhalla
GAGGCCTCCTGAAACCAGAGAACAGGTTTTCACAAATTTGCCTGTATGTATTCCTGCTGCATGTATGGCTGGATGAATATCTGTATGTTAGGGGCCATCCATAAATGACCTGAGGATTTTTTTTCTGGAATTTTGACCCACCCATCCCCCTTTGTGAGGCTTTTTCTATAATAAGTGTATACAATTTAACACAGAAGTATGTACGTCTGGATGCATGCACGATAACTTGAAAAAATCAATCTATGGGATTGGCCTTTGGTACACTAGTTTTGTACTCTAGTTACAGTCAATCTTAAAATTCGATAATCTTCATGATGATTTATATAAATGACCAAAATGTATCTATTAATAATTGCTGCGTATTCTGAAGGAGGCTTATAAGTGTGCTTTGGAAAAAAATAATTCAGGTTGAAATTGTTTATTTATCAGAAGTTATTCAAAGTCTTAGTTTTTGCTATATCGTTAGAGAAAAGTTACAATTCTTATCTAATCCTAATTATCAAGGCCTCATTTAATTCTCAGAAAGATCCTCTTCAATTCTATTCGGGTAGTGTTGATTGAAATTCAAAGTTTCATTGTTTATAACAATTACAATAAATATGATTTCCAAATAAATTTTTTCAATACAATCTACCCAAATAGAATTGTAGAGAATCCTCCACAGAATTGAATGAGGTTTTGACCATTAGGATTGCATAAGAATTGTAACTTTTCTCTAACGAGAAAGAAAAAACTGAAATTCTAAATGACTTCTGAAAAATAAACAATTTCAACCTGAATTTTTTTTCTGAAGCAAACTTAGAAGCCTTCATCTAAATACGTAGCATTTATAATAGATATATTTTGGTCAAATTCGTTAACCAGCTATTTTGGATAAACATTCCGAAACTTAAAGCATTTTGAAAATGTTTGAGACCATTTTTTTTAAGATTCGAAAATTCTAGGAACGGCTTTCTGTAGTACTTGATAAGGTGAGCAATTTGTCTCTATGATTTTTTTTGTAAAAAAAATCGTCAGAGCTTAGCATTTCTAAAATTAAAAATACAAACGAAAATGAGAATTTAAAGTAAAATAACGCACGATATAAAAAAAAAGTCGAGAAAAGAAGAACATTGATTTTTTGAAGTCTGACAAGATTATCATAACAATTTTTCGAATATTTTCGAAAAATCGAAAATTCAAATTTTCGGTCACATAAAAAATAATAAAAAATAGAAAATCTTTGTTTTCGGTAAGCTGTGCAAGGTGCAGAAAAATATGAAAGAACAAAAATTGTGGAATAAAAAAAGATCTACAAATGTGGTTAAAATTTTTTTTTTATATAGGACGAGTAGTTTTCTTTTTATCCATAAAGAACAATATTGGAAATGAAAAAAATTAATTTTTGGACAAACGACACAAGCTGAGGAAAAAACAAACAGACAAAAGTTCTTTACCGGGAAAAGGTCTACAAATGTCGCATTTATCGTTTTTCAACAGGATACGTAGTTTTCATTCCAACCAGGAAAAATAGCTTCAAGAATGAAATAATTAAATTTTTTAAAAAAGTTATCGAAGATGAGACAGAAAATTGCTGGACAAAGTTGTTCGCCCAAAAAAGATCTACAAATTTTTGTCCATCATTTTTTGATAAAACGTGTAGTTCCTGTTTTAATCGAAAAAATTATATTAAAAAAAGACGAAATAAATCTTCTGAGAAACAAAACAAGGTACGAGGTAGTACGAGACACGCGATGAGAAAGTATTCGATAAAGCCCGAGCACGTAGCCCGAGGTAAGTGCATTACTGAGCGCAGAGCGCGCTCAAACTTGGGAGCAGCGCGTGCAGTGCGCGATGAGAGAGAATGCTCTCTTTTTCTTATCAGTAAATATTTAATTTTATTATATTAAGGACTCGCACTCTGGATAGGTTATATGGAGGAGAGGTTAGTAAATATAGAAAAGTTATGTGAAGACTCTCAAACCCACATGAGGGAGAGAGTATAAACAAATACTACAATTTCATTAGATCAATATCATTCCAGAAAAAAGGGACTTGTCGAAATTTTATTATACTGGCGAATACTCAAGGGACAAAAAGTTTGTGTTTCGTTTTGATCCAAATGTGTGTTTATTGTTCCTGAAATTCTTTGCGGGAAAGGCATCGAAGACAGATTTAAATATTTAATATGGATAATAAAATCTGCTCGCTTTGCTCGCAAGTTTGAGCCCCTAGAGCGCGCGTAATTTGGATCTCGCGCTTCATTTGGATCTCACGCTTCGTACTCGAATACTTACGTCCTTGATTCAGTTTATAGTGCAATCCATACACAGAGTTGAAAATATTGCGAAACTGTTAAAAACCTCTTCTTTTGTTGTGATTATTGAATTCTTTTTTATTTTTGATGAAAACTTTTTAAAGTATAATTTACTTAAGGCTCTACTGGCCTCAAGGAACACATTTTCATTACAATACTCGCCCCCAATATTCACATGTCGCATAGTTTGGCTAGAAAATTGAATTTTTCATTGTTCAAGAAGCGTTGTCACGATTGAAACAAAAAATATAGGTCTTATTGGAAAATAGTTCAAATGGTACTTGTAGACGTTCTTGATTTTCCTTTTTTTTGCGAATGCGTTATCGTGATTGAAACGAAAAATATACGTCTTATCGAAAAATAGTTAACAGTAAATTTGTGGATTTTTTCAAGGTGAACAATTTTTGTACTTTGCATTTTTTTCGTATCTCGCATAGTTTTGCCTAAAAATGGAATCTTTCAGTTTTGCTCAGATTTTTTACGATTCAAACACAAACTATGCAGCTAATCAAAAAATGGTTTTATATGAAATTGTAGATAATTTAAAAACAAAAAATTCAGTTCCTGAACATTTTCTTGCGACAAACAATAGTTTGATATGGAATGTTCATTTTTAATTTTTCGAAAAGTTTCTGATGTATAAAACCAGAACCGTTGGTCAAAAATAGTTGGTCAACGAAATGGTCCCTTCTTTTTTGTCTTTAAAATTGTACCAAAGCTCAATCGATTATGATAATTCTTTCCAAAGTTATCGAGTCTACAGATTAAAGACTACAGACAGATATACATCTTTGTAAAAATCTTTTGTTCCGATTCAGGTCTCGAAACGTGGATATTCCATTAAATCCGCGAAAGTCGATTTTCGCATAAAACCAATACCTTCTCATTTGGAATGAGAATGTAAAAAGTGTCTCAAGACACGTGGAGATGCCTTTATTATTTATTTGTACAATTCATTTAAGATGATACAAGATTTAACAACTCAAAAGTTACGAATAAACTCCTAACTCATTGTTCTGACAACACAGCGTATTATTTATGTAGCTGCTTACTCGCTGAAGTCGCAACATCACACATCTTAAACAGCGAAACACAAAGCTTTAAAATCTGAGCTATAGTCATGTCTTTTTTCGGAATAATCTAAAAATCTAGAATAAGATTTCGTGATTTACAAATTGGATTTTCATGAATAAGTCATTTCAAGTCTTAAGAGGGTCCCAAGAAATTGAGCGGTTATTTGGGGAATCAATTACGTCCGATTTCGATATTTCTTTTTAAATTGTTCAGAAAACATACCACTATGTTTTCCCGAGTTTTCCCATTTTTATAGCCCCTAATAGGTAAAAAATGACGTTAAAATTGAAATTTTTTACGAATTTTTGCATAACTTTTACTCATTGCAAAATAAAAATAATCTGTCACGGAAAATATAGTCAACGTAACTATGATTATAAAGAATATCACTTTTCTGATTTCGGATTATCCTATTGGCCACAAAGTTGCTTAAGCGGGAACCATTGCAATTCTGAAATCCATGTAATCAATGAGATTTAAAGATTGCGGGAGTTTTTTTCTTCGTCTCCAAAAAAAAAATTCAAAAGTAAAAATTTACATCTCTGAAAATAAAAACAAAAATTTTAAGTGTATGTAGTAGATCTTTCGTAATTGATTCCCCAAATAACCGCTCAATTTCTTGCCTCGAGAGTAGAGGATCCCCTAAGTCTCAAACAATGTTAATTTCAAGTGTCCACCCCCTTTTATGTTTCAGTTCAATATATTTCTGAAAAGCTTGGTGATTATTCATTTACAATTTTGTAATTCTAAGTAATTTGAGATAATATTATTCAACTTTGACTTGGAAATTGTTCGATTTGAAGGTAACTTATGCAGACTTTCAGATACTTACTACATTGATTAATCAGGAAATACTCGAAGCCCATTTTAAATATTTCATCTAATGAACTAAATAATGATTTTCTAAATTATAAGTAAAATGTATGTATTACGTATGCATTTCATCTCTCCTCTTTTACAGGTCTGAGGGTCTTTGTCCCCCTTACAAAAAGTTACATAGTTGCCTTGAACTACATATTATAACTTAAGTATAACGCTTAAAATCTACTTTTTTGGTTAAGTGATATTAATTGAATTCTATGTACGCATGTTCGAGCCTCGAGGGCTTCCGTTTCCTCTCAACATCTTTCAACTTCATAGTTTTCTCGACTTTTTACTTTATTTATCTAAATCCTTCTATCCGGACAAACCCTTGTTTTTATCTTCCCTCAGTTCTTCCCGTCTCTGGTTGCTTGAAATGATTATTTCAAGCAACTATGAAATATTCTTATGGCATATCTTACTATTAGGTTCGAATATTTCTTTGTTTTTAAATTTCCTCTCTACAGTACAAATATTATTATAAAGTTGTTGTCAACAGATTGTATGGAGTCGTTTTGACGCAGCCAATGATGATGGTGACAGAATTGGCACCACTGGGAGCCTTATTGGATTACTTGCGTAAGCAATGCAGTCACATTTCGGTCCTCACACTCTGCAATTACGCATTGCAAGTAGCTACCGGAATGGCATATTTAGAAGCAAAGCGCTTTCTCCATCGGGACTTGGCTTGCAGAAACGTTCTACTGAGTTCAGTTGACAAAGTAAAAATTGGAGATTTTGGACTAATGCGAGCCCTACCACAACAAGAGGACTGCTATGTTATGACCGAGCACAAGAAGGTCCCTTTTCCTTGGTGTGCACCGGAATCTCTGAAAGCACGCCAATTCAGTCACGCCTCAGATGTATGGATGTTTGGAGTCACTCTCTGGGAGATGTTGACCTTCGGCGAGGAGCCTTGGGTGGGTCTGAATGGCTCAGAAATTCTGAGAAAAATCGATAGAGAGGGTGAAAGACTCCATGAACCGGGCGGTAGTCCACCGCAAATGTACCAATTGATGCTTCGTTGCTGGGGCCGGGATCCTCTCGAAAGGCCCACTTTTGCCTCTTTAAGGGAGTCTCTTACTAGTATGGTTCCCTCGGTGATGAAGGCGCTCAATCGATTCGAAGAAACCGACAAAATGTCAATTGAATCGGGCGATCAAATTGTGATCATCGACGGCCGGCCTGAAAATTATTGGTGGAAAGGTCAGAACCAACGAACCTTTCAAGTTGGATTCTTTCCGCGGTGCCTCGTCGATCCGATGAGGCGGAAACAACCGGAGGATATCAGCAAGCCACTCGAAAACTCCTTCATTCACACCGGTCATGGAGCTCCTTTCGGGAAAAGTTGGGGCAGTCCTATTTTTATTGACGATGTTTATCTTCGAAATCCTATGGAACCACCGGACATCGTCGGTACAACGTCGGCAGATTCTTCAAAGAAAAAGTTCTCAGCTGGGGCGCCGCGCTCTCGGAAGCAATTCAACTATACTAAGTTCCAAAATGATCTAAGATCTAGTCCTATCAAGACGGCGAAAGTCCCCGTGTCTGGACCCAGTCAGGAAGGAAGTCTTATAGACCTTTCACCGGAAGAGCTCGCAAACGCTGCCGCGCTGGCTTCTCAATCCGAAACTGCGTGTCGGAGGGTCGTTAATATTCTCGATGAGCCTATTGACGTGGAAAGAGCACATCGAGATTACTGGCAGGAAGATAATCCAAGAACTTACGCAAATTTTCCTGGAAATGGAGAGCATCAAGATTCCCAGCCGGATCCTTTTGACACATCACGAGTTTTTGTCAATCCACCTCAATCTCGATATTATAGCGCCGTCACTCCTGACATAACCAGTCATTATCTCAAAACTGCGCATCAGCCATATAGTAATGCTCGAAACGAGGAAATTTCCAACCGAAGCGGGGTTTTAAATCAATACTCTCGTGAGATTACTGAAGAAATCAGTCAGCATTCTCTTAACTTGGACAAAGACATTAGAAGTGAAAACATGAATTTGAACGTTGATGTCGATGATGAGGGTAGCGAGTACAATGGAGATCATTACAGTGAGATTGACAAGGTCAGTTTAATTAGGTTTATTTTATTTTATTTGACACTGGTTTATTTTCTAGTTTATTGATTCATGATATTAAGAATAATAGTTTAATATGCCCACAGGTGAGTCCCACTCCATCAACTTGGCCTGAAGATTTGGATAGCGGAGCTCAAACCTATGTGAATGTGTCGAGTCTTCCGGGAGCAATAGGACCGCCACCATTACCTCCTCCAGTGGGTCCAAATGAAAGTCCCCAAAAGCCCAAGTCGAATGTTGATCTTGCTCAAAGTATGATGGACTTGGCAATAGATTCTAAATCTCAGACGTCTCCTAAAAAACTGGATCCCGCATTTCTCGCAGAGTTGGAAAAGCACCTTGGTGAAAAGGAAGCGTCAAAGAACACGAATGCTACACAACAGCAACAACAGTCAGTCGTCGCTGGTTTACATTACGCAGGCATCCCAAAATCACAAGACAACTCTGGAATTCCAATGCTTCGGCCACCTCCCCAACCTGTAAAGTCCAAGTCTCCTCAGAACGATCCACGCGCAGTGGTGAACATCACGAACAAAGTACAGAACTCGTGGCAGTCTAAAAGTACCAATATTCAGAGACCAAGAAGTCAGCTGGGCCATGTCGGTACGATACCAAACACTCAAATGCTTGAGAGCACGACTGACGCTATTGTGAGCCAGATGTGGCAACAGACTCAGTCGCAAGCTCTGCCCTCTTCTCAGAATGTATTTCCGGTTCAAACGAGTATTCAGCAAACTCAAACAATGCAGATTTCCTTTCAAAGCAGCGCGAACCTGCTACAAATAGCTCCTAGTAACTTAAGGCACGCACCAAGCAATATTCAAAATGCTCAGAGTAGTCTTCTTGCGCAGAATCTCTCCACGAACCAGAACTATTTTCAGCAACAGACTTTCGCCCTACCGGTGCCAAATCAAAGTGTTAATCACAACATAACTCAGGTACAGAACGATCTTCAGCATTCCTCAAATACAAATTGTCGAATCAATAGTTTACCGAGACCTGCCTCGCAGTCAGGATTAGGATTAGTACTTTCTGAACAAGTATACGCCGAGTTGAAGCAAACAGTACCGAACCTAGAGCAACTCTCGCAAAGCGAGTTTAACACTCTTTATAATAAGACTGTTCAACAAAATATACTCAGGAACTATCACTCTAATAATGTTTCTACGGCTTGCAACAATGCGTGTGTATCTAGTTCGAATTACAATTGTCAGCAGCAGACAAGTATGAGTATAACGAACAGTCCTTCTCAGTTAAATGTTCGTCAAGGTCAGACCTTACCGAGGTCGTTCAAACAGGAAAACCCCTATGACTTTAGTCCTAGTTTGAAGCAACCACCTGTCTACAATCCTCCACCAGCTTGGTCGCCTCTGAAAGCAGTCCAGAACGGATTTATTCCAAATCAACCTGCAAAACAAAACACGAATTCGTTGACTAATCAAACCGGAAGCCCTAATTTGATGCAGTTCACGCCCACAAGAATATCTCAACCCCTGAGCTCGCATCCTTCTTCGACCGCGCGTAGTCTCTTACCTCAATTGAACGAGACGACGATTAATACGCAATTAGCACCTTCTACTTCAGCGTATCCTTCGGGAATCAGTCCTCCTTTGAGTGGAGCCTCCAAGCAGTTAGTGATGTCGCTCAATGACGAGTTCAGAGCGAGTAAAGTAATGAAAGTCCAGAAAGAATCTAGTGATGCAACACAGCAAGAAATTTTGACGGCGCTACAAGCCACTGGATGGGACACCAGTCAAGCAGCCAAACAGATCCTTAAAGATAGACAGGCAAAAGTGGATTCCCTTATCCGGTGAGTTCACATTTTTTTCTATATCAAACTCAGTGCAGTTTTTCGGAGTCATCTATAAGTTACGTGACATCTTTTTCTTTGAGTGGAAGGGGTGTGACATGGAAAGGGGGTAGAGCGCAAATCAACAGAGTTAAGTAATCAAATCCAAAATTAAGAAACGATCAAGTTTGGGGCAAAAGGTGTGTGTGTGTGTGTGTGTGTGTGTGTGTGTGTGTGTGTGTGTATCAGAAATTCTAAGAGATTCCTCATTAATTCATTTCTAACGTTTCGGAAGCTCGTCGGAGCCCTTTCTCGAATTT
The DNA here is from genome assembly GCA_011762715.2 of Neuroterus valhalla. Taxonomy (NCBI): domain Eukaryota; kingdom Metazoa; phylum Arthropoda; class Insecta; order Hymenoptera; family Cynipidae; genus Neuroterus; species Neuroterus valhalla. Next base: position 8,428 of record WSXT02085333.1, read on the forward strand.
TCTTTTCTCAGACATAGCTTTGAGTATTCGAATACCAGATAGGAAAATATTTTAAAAATTTATGGATACAGCAGCTGATATAGGAAAACCCATAGGTACCCCGTAGCTTGGTTCTTAAGGCGGAAATGCATTAAATATCATATAGTATTCTAGGGGTGGTTTAGTAAAGACTTTGATTCCATTCCAGAAAAAATTACATCCAACGAAAATTTTTCGTGACTTTCGGAAACATTAATATTATCAACCTTCGTACAGAAATTTGATGTTCATTTTTTGCTTCGGGGTCAGGAAGACTTGAATACAACTTAAATGGTTTCAAACGTTTCGGCAACGATGAAGAAGGATCTTTTGAATGTTATGAACCTTGATGAAAAAAAAACTGTCTTCAATATATCTTGGTTGCAGGTGCCGATAAAGCTAAAGTTGATGTAATCATGTACCACAATGCCTGCACGAATAAATCTCTTGTATTTCGTAATGACGCTTTCACGTACCAAGTAAAGAGCGTTTTTATGAATGTGCCACATGATCTTCCCGCTGAATTTTATTAATAAGCATGTGGAATGTCGTATAAGTATTCTTGAGTCAGCTAACAATAATACCAACAATAATAGCAATGCTGGAGGCAAGAATTTAAATCATCATAGATCAATACAATTACCACATACACCTTCACATTAAAGACCCTCTAGGCGAGGGTCTTTAATGAATACAACGTTGCAATTCTATTTAGGCCTCTACAAATACTGTTTACCAAATAACCTGTCATTATTGTGGCAAATGTTACATTAAGCACTATAAGAGATACTTACAGACTAGAATTGAAGGACATAAAAGGTCATGCAAAAAAGAGAAAGCAATACTGCTTTAGCCAAACACGCTTTGGAATTCAACCCAATTTTTATCTCGATAATATAGTATATAGTCAATCTGGCCAAAGAAGATGTGTTCTGTTAAAAAACATTTATGGAGATGTATCACATTGAAAAAACAGCAATAATGTCGATCTAAAATCAGATATTGGTGGAATTGGTAGTATCTACGATAGTTTAATCTTAAAAATAAAATCATTATTAAAATTAATTATCCCATTATATTACGAAGCTATTTCACGAACTAACGTTACATGCGTTATATCTTACTTCCCATACCCCCGTCGTTTATGATCGCACGAGTGTTTTCTACTACCTCGCTCTGCCTGTAGGGTGGCATAAAATAAAAACGTGGTGTATTAACTTGAGAAACTATTCTATCAACCACAACAATATTATGTCCGTCCTACAGGTGGAGTCAGTTTTCAAATTGTTAAATTAAAAACGTTGTTATGGAGACATTATATATTTCTGATCTACATTCATTAATTTCTACCAAAATGTATTTTTATGACTACTCTAGTTCATAGGAATTTTTAATATTCATATATCTAAGATTCAAATACTCGAAGCTATTTTTGAGGAAGAAAAAACTGTTCCTTGTTAAATTCGAATGAATCTTTCACATGTACACTGCCGTGCAAAAGTCTTTGGACACTCAATTTTTTGTATATAAGAACACAACTTCAGAAATAACAAAAAGAATAACTAAAAAAAATTGTTTGGTCATGGCAGACTTGTTAGTACTTGATTAGTGCCCAAAAAAGACTGAGTAGGTAATGAGGAAAAAATTCGTCCATTTTCTTCCTTTTTTTATCTCGTGGGTTCTTGTGGGACATCGCAGCGCGTCTTAATATTAATTGATTAAGTCCTAATTTAGAGGGAAGTTTTTTTCCAAGAACTCGGCGAAATAGCGTTGTTGCATGCCTCCTGTTTGGAAAAAATTTCAACAGGTATGATTTTGGACCACCCTTATGGAAACCATTTCCCAGTACTATTAACGGTATAGTACTGGGCTAACATCCTTTAAGCGGCGAGACACGTTGTCGGTGATTTTCGCCTCATGCGGCTTGCTCATCGAAAAAAGGAGACAGGGAGAGGAACAATAAAGGAAAAAAACGAGGTGAAGAGTTCGGACCATCGTGAGAGCTGTCATGGGGGTCTGGGGTTTAACATGGAAGGGGTAACTTTTATATTTTTTGCTGTCCAAAGACTTTTGCACGGCAGTGTATATACTTTTATAGTTTTTCTCCTGTGTCATCGTTGCTATATTCACACTATTTAGACTATAATAAAGCTCATACGGCTGTGTATTCGAGAAGGGGCTCCGACGAGCTTCCGAAGCGTTGGAAATGAATTACTGAGGAATCTCTCAGAATTCCTAATAAATATTTAGACCAGTATCCTGTAGCTTTTACCATCAATTTATTGATATCAGAATAATATCTGACAAAAAGGTTGTAAATATGTTCTTATAAAATATAAAAAAAAAAGAGTTGAGAAGATTACATATATTGTAGGAATTGCATAATACTTGATAAAATTGTGCTTCAAATCGCAAACTGTGTTGAATTCCTGTAAAACCATCGCTTTTCCTATCGCATCAAGAGCAAATTTTTTAGGCGTAACCTGTCCGTATGCACAAGAAATACTTTTCTACTACTACAGATTCACAATTATCCTTAAAACCATTGTCACATTAGTTTTGAATATTTCATTCAGGTTTAGAAAATACTTAACAACTTCCATTTCAAGTTCAATTATTTGAATGGATTTTATAAAGACCCTTCTGCCCCTCCAAAAATTTTCTGATTTTGCAGAAGGTGCTAAAAAATGCTTGTATTTTTCAAAATGGCGCGCGATTGAAACAATCCTAACATATTTCAATGTATTACAAAAAATTGGCTTTCACTTTTCGCATTTTCCCGTCTCAATTTTGTTGTGGATAATGCAAAAGAAGATAGCGATGAAAAAACTTTTTGTTGGTTTTTTAAGGGACTATTAAAAAAAGATTTTTTTTTATTTGTGGGGCTCATTGTGCCGGGGGGGGGGGCAACGCTTTTCTATGCTTTCTTACGTGGAGAAGGGGAAGGTACGTGATCAAGAATATTTTTCACGTAAGATTATAAAATAAATAAATACAAATAGAAATAAATTATACTATTGTAAATTGCTGTTTTTTAGCGCGATCTATCGTGCCGAAGGTCAACGCTCCTGCATTCCGTGGTGTAAAGTTGATGATCTCAAATTCAGTTAAATGTATGGTTTTAATCCTGTTTACTACAGTGAATTTTGCGAAGCATCTAGAAATGAAGATTAGCCCTGGCATTTTGGACAAGCAGCAGAGCTTTTTATCTGACGTGGGGCCCAGGGCCTAAAATGATGGCCTAGCTCTACTCCGCTGTCCTCAAACCAAGACTCTTATGCGCGGCCGAAGTCTGGTGGCGGAAGGCGGGGGGGGGGGGTCAATGAGGACTACGCCTACGGTGGCGATAGGATATATCTTCGGTACAGACAAGGAACCAGACACGTCGCGTTCGGCTTGGAGAACCCGACCCGGCCCAAATAATATTTTTTTGTCGAAT
>WSXT02085344.1:0-11884 GCA_011762715.2 Neuroterus valhalla
CAAGAACCAAGTTCTTGTTGTAAAAAAGAACCAGAAATGAACAAAAATGAAAAATCAGAAGTACAATTTGTAAATATACACCGAAATGTCAAAGAACACTGGATAATAAATATTACCTGCGTGAAAGGGTCCATTATTCCTTTTTGCTCAGCATCCCGATTTCCGTGTACTTTCTCTTTTTTTTAAGCTAAGGAGATTCTGAAATCTCCAAACCTCAATCTTTAAATTGATCGATCAATTTTAAAATGACTTGCATCAATGATCGGGGGGATGTTTTTCGGAGCACTGCACCTTTTCACTGAGTTCGTTACAAAACATTACAAAATAACTGTCATTCGATATTTTTGTCCGTTGAGTTTAAACGCAACCGCCATGCCAAAAATAAAACGAAGGCTTTGTTTTGTTTACACTCGACTCGAGAGGCTCTAAGAATCTTTCGTATTGTGCAAAAAATTCTTCAGTTTTCGCGGAGGAACAGACTTTTGCAAATTACGTTCACTCAAGTCCAAATATTTTCAAAATTTCGATTCTTTCGCCTGGAAAAATGCTCGAAAACTCCACGCAGCACGTGCCCCTCGTTTTGGAAAAGCGTCCTGTCAACTGGCGAACTTGCAAACCACGCCGCTAGATGTCAACTCTGCATTTTTTCCTTCTCATAATAAAAATTGAAATCAATTTAATACTTAAAAATGCTTCAAAGTGAATCCTATTCTGATTTCAATTTAAATATTTGTAATAATAAAAGAGAATACCTTATAAAAAAATGTTTTGCAATTACTAGCGCTAGATTCGACTGTTATACGCACTTTTTAAAAACTCAGTTTTCTGACTCAATTTTCGGGCCAAGGGTTGAAATTCTACTCATCTTCCAAAATTGAAGTCTAGATTAATGTTTTCTCAAAGATCCAAATTTTTTTTTGTTCCAGAAATTTTTATTTAACGTCAATATTTTCTCCAATTTTGAATTTGGTGCCTCTTTCTGACAAAGCGATTGATCTGACGCTGTACGGTAAATAATCGAACCGAAATCATCAGCATAGGCAATTTCGCTTTTATGATTGCTCGTGGATTGCACATGGATATTGACAGATTTTATACAATCGGTGGATTTGCAGGCGAATTTAATTAATATAGAAAATCTTTAGTGAAAAACAGGTAAGTCAGTATTTATTTTATTACTTTTGCGCTCATATTGTCACAGAAATTCGATCCATAAGGCTTCTAACCTAAAAGTGTCGGAAAGCTAACCTCAAAAGACGTCTTATCCTTTTATTAGCGAAATTTCTGACTCTTTCGCTATCATTTACTAAATTTTTGAACATAAAATAAGCACCCTGCTATTTAAATTTCATATAATTTATATTCCTGTTAAGTTTTTAGTGGAGTCTGTGGATTTTTTCATCGGGGGGAGACCTAACCCCAAACCTTTTTCTAATTTTATGCAGATTTTGGTAAATTGTAGTCCCAATCAGAAATTGAATTAAATTTACTAGCATGCATAGGAGTAAATGAATATATTTTTTTTTCTGATACAATTCTTTGACAAATAATTATGTTTTGACGTTTATAAATTTTTACTCATTCTATGTTGCTTTTTCATTTAGCCAAAATGGTGTTGTCGTGTCGATTTTACAAGGAGAAATATCCTGAGGTAGAGGATGTTGTGATGGTAAACGTCCGAAGTATAGCAGAAATGGGAGCATATGTCCATTTATTGGAATACAATAATATCGAGGGCATGATTCTTCTTTCTGAATTGTCGAGAAGACGTATAAGATCCATCAATAAATTGATTAGAGTAGGAAAAACTGAACCTGTGGTTGTCATTCGAGTCGACAAAGAAAAAGGTGATGCAACTTTTCAAATTATGATTATCATTTCCGGGATTTAAGATTCTCAATTCCAAGAAAAAAAATTACAATAGTTTTAATCATTTCTAAATAATAAAGTCTATGTTTTATCCATCGTAAGGTTACATCGATTTAAGTAAAAGAAGAGTGTCTGCCGAGGATGTAGAAAAATGCACAGAGCGGTACGCGAAAGCCAAGGCTGTAAATTCAATTCTCAGGCACGTCGCCGAATTATTGCACTACGAAAACGATGAACAACTCGAGGAACTTTATCAAAAGACGGCTTGGTATTTCGAGGAGAAATATAAAAAGCAAAAAGCTTCGGCTTACGATTTCTTCAAACAGTCAGTCCTGTGAGTATTTTCAAAATATTGAAAATGTATACGTCGCTTAAGTGAAAATATTCATGAATGTTTTTTCAGTGACCCCACCATTTTGGCAGAATGTGGATTAGACGACAAAACGAAGGAGGTTTTGTTAAATAACATCAAGAGGAAATTGACATCACAAGCTGTTAAAATCCGAGCAGACATCGAGTGCGCCTGTTATTCGTATGAAGGAATCGACGCAGTAAAAGCGGCTTTGAGAGCTGGTTTAGCTTTATCGACCGAAGAGCTTCCAATAAAAATTAATTTGATTGCACCTCCTCTTTATGGTAAATTTTATTTCTGGATATTTTTTTTTCTTAACTCGAACTGCTTCATAATTATTCATTCCAGTCATGACCACGAGTACGCCTGAGAAAACGGACGGTTTAAAGGCCCTGAATGATGCGATAGAAGTTATTAAGGAAAAAATAACCTCGTTAGGTGGAGTTTTCGCAATTCAAATGGCGGTAAGAGATTTCTTGAATTCAAATTCGTAAAAAAAATTTCTTATAATTTGTGAGAGATGTTTCTTGAACGAAATATTATTTTCTAGCCTAAAGTGGTTACCGCAACCGACGAGGCGGAACTCCAACGGCAAATGGAGAAGGCTGAGATGGAGAATGCCGAAGTTGCTGGTGACGATGATGAAGAGGAGGTGGAGGGTATGGGCGATTTCAGCGGAGGTGAAGACGAGAACGAGAAGACCGCTTCTCAAGAGGAAGAAGAGTGAAAAACGCACTCGCAGTTTTAATTGAATCGACACGACAATTACTGTGACGATGAAGGTCACATCCCTCGAACTTGTATTACAAAACTTTTTGCAGAAATTATATACTAATTACAAAAAAAATCGTTCTTCCTATTCTTGTTGCAGTAACTTTTCCCTCAGAGATCTACATTCGACGCTTTCAGTTTGTCAGAAATGACCCCGCGCCAAGTTATGGAAAAGGTCTTTCTCTGAATTCTAATGACACGCATTTTTTCTGTACTCTTGAATTCAAACTAGAAGAAATTTACCGAAAGGACTTTGAACAGTTCGGACTATTTTTTTATTTATCGTGATATTTTTTTCTCCAAGCGATTTTGATCTAACATCAGAAATTTTGAATGAGGATCTCCGAATAAATGCATTTGATAGCCACAGAAAAAACTTCCTTTGCGAATTCTTTTCTACCAGGGAATAAAAATAGCAGTTAATTTATATCAAAATATATCAATTACTAAGGAAATAGAAAAATCACATCAATTTGTATTTCAAAATCTGTAATTGAGAAAAATATCTAAAACAAAATGATTTAAAATAAACAATTTAAATATCAGTTCATTCTAATTGAGATGATAAATCAGTTCCTACGGAAATTGGAAAATCACATCTACTTGAGTTGTAAAATCTGAAATGAAATTTACATTAAATTTTCCAGTGAAGAGGGGTGAGCGGGAAGGTCATAATAAAAAAAAAGTACAAGGAAATACTCTTTCTTCGAGATTTTATTAAAAGTTTAAAAGTTCCATTATGATCTTAAAAAACTTTAATCGTTAGCGATGGTGACCTCGACTTCTACACCAGGTTCGATGGAAATGCTGGTGATTTGTTTGACGATCTCGGAAGGAGAGTAAAGGTCGATTACTCTCTTGTGAATTCGCATTTGGAAGCGATCCCAGGTTTTGGAACCTTCTCCGCAAGGAGTTTTGCGAGTCGTGATCCTCAAGATCTTGGTCGGCATTCGCACTGGTCCCTTTACCTTAAGTTTCTGCTTCTTAGCTCCGTTGATCAGTTCTGAACATACTGAAAAATGGTAGAAAAAATTAAATTAAGATAAAATGTATATTTGAAAGCATATAAATTTCGGAGGCATTCAAATTTATTAGGTAGGAAAAACTGAAAGTTTGGAATTGAAAATTGACAAAATAAAATTAAAAGGAGAAAATGAAAAATTAAGAGCCTGGGAATCTTGAATTCATTTGATGGAAAAATTAACCAAACTTGAGGCTTTTTGAAACAAAACGTTTCACAGTTTACAATGTACAAACAAGAAACGTTTTACATTTTAGAATCTAAAAAATTGAAAAATGGTTTCAATATAAGTTTCTCAATCTCACAGAACATAGAGCTTAAAAAATTAATGAAAAATAATCAAGAACCGAAACATTATGGATATAGTTTCAGATCATTATATTCTTAATCTTTTAAAGTTGAAGGCCTTCGAATATCAAAATTAAGAGGCCCCAGATTTCTGAATTTGGAAAAATCTTCTACATAAATAGATGGAAAATGTTGAAATACCAAAAATAACCATTCACGCTAGGACAATTTTTCTGTTCCACATTGATATAACGTCACACTTTCAGCAATTTCTAAAGGAGTACATTTTTCCAATTGCTGAGAATACCTAAACAATGAACCGTAATATTGAATAAACAAATGCAGAAAATTCACAAAATATATCTTCTAATTATAAAAAGCATAAAAATGTAGGATTAATACAATTACTGTCTAAGAAATGCTTTGAAAATGAAGTTTAAGTTCACATTATTGCATAAGAATACCAAATTTATTTTTAATACGGCCGTGTCTACATACACCGAAATTTCTATACAGGTAGTTTTCTCGGTACAAATTTCAGTAACTGAGGAAAGAGCTATTTGCACCGAAATTTCGGTACACATAGATACTCCCTTCCAATATTCATACAAAAGAAATCTCACCTTTTTCCAAAGATCTAACGTTCCTGGAAGTCAAAGTTATCCTGATTCGATGAACCGGGGCAACATCAGGTCCTGGCTTTTCCGGGTTTTCAGGTTTAATGCTTGCCTAAAAAAGAAAGAAAAATCCTTTTCAATAACTGTCATAAAAAATGACACAGTAATTCCTCAAAATTTTCTACCCAACTTTCGAAAACAAGTCAGCGCTTCACAAAATCTAACCTCGAAACTCATCTGTCACTGAATTTAATGATGGAATAAAAAAAAAACCACAGAAACAACTTGAAAATAGGAAACACCGAATTCAGTAAAAAGTTACGTCTTAAATCAAAAACACTCCGAAATTCACGAAATTTTCAATCCCGCTTCGAAAACGCGACACATGTGGTGAACCTAACCTAAAAATAATACCTTTTCATGGCAAATTCAACTAGAATAATCAACTTTTTCAGGAAAAGTTATTATTTAATTATGTCCCGGAAGTAGGGAAATATCTCACCATTATTTAATGACTTTCCTGGTCGAGATGACCAATTTATCGAAGAAAAATTGATCAGCGCTGAACCAGTTTACTTGTGGCTCGTCTCGTGCGTGCCAAAAAGAAAGAAGAGTGTAAGAGATGTGATTTCCGGTTCAGACAAAAAACGGAAAAAGGGTCAAACTAACTCTTAATTGATCTCAATCAGATGATATATAATATTTGAAATAAATCAATATCAGAGAAAAAATATTTTTCCGTTGTTATAAATAAGAACAGATTTTTATATATTGATAGAATTTATGTTAACATTTTTTTCGCAATATTTTTCACCAATTCAAAATATAGAAAAGATCAACATTTTGACAGATCGGAATGTTGATGAAATACGACATAATTTTATTTGTATATTATACATATATTATATTCGTTGGCTTGTCTATAACTTAAAATTATTCTCTTAAGAGGATTTGGTTAAATTAAAAAAAAAATCTTTCGTGTAAGCTTTGTACGGTACTTTCGTTTTGATTTTGAGAAGAAATTGCGTCCGATATTCCGTAGAAACTTTAGAGACTTTGAACTTTTAATTCTTGTTGAAATGAAAGGTTTTAATCGTGGTCAATATTATTCCATTTCTTTGGGAGTATAATCTATTTGTTATGTACTTTTTGTGGTTAGAAATGTTGGAAATTTCCGGTTAACCTTATATAACCTCAAAAATTTGACTTATATTTGACGTTTAAATTCAGATGTGACAGAAAGTATGTGGCAGTGACAAGGTTAGTGTTTTATTTAAAATTTTATATGGTTTCATAACAATGCATAATTTCTCTATTTTGCATAAAAAATTTAGTTAGAATTTTGAGAATTATCGAAAATCTATTCAGCGATCTTTTGCGATATTTTTTCTTTTTTGAAGTTCCTAAATTTTGGAATTTAATTATTTTTATTTTTTTGCAAAATACATCTAATATTTTATTGTTACTTTGTACACTTTAAATGAAATCTAACAAGGAATTTCAAATTTCTTACAGAAGTTGAAATTTGAATATAACTAGCTGTAATTAAGAAGAATTTATTCGAATTCACGTTTGGAAACTTTATTAATTTGCAGGTTTCAGAATATCCATAAACAGAAGGAATAAATTATGTTTGGTATTTTGAGTAACAGTTCTTCGAGGATATTAAACTTTCAGAATGTCAGATATGCGTCTCACTCGTAAGTTGAACAATTTCTCATGCAATATAAAAAAATATATATATTTTTTTTTAGAAAGTTACATGTTTCATTCTATTTATTCTATTCTATTCAACAATTTACAGATGTAAAATTTTGGTACTTGGTGGTGGAACGGGAGGTTGCACAATGGCAGCGAAATTTGCAAAGAAATTTAAAGATAAACCAAATCATGTGATAATTGTTGAGCCCTGTGAAGTTCGTTATATATTTTTGTTTTTTTTATACATTCTTTTATAACTCATTTATCAAATTTCTTTATATTTCCATAAATTTACAGGATCACTACTATCAGCCAATATATACGTTAATAGGCGCAGGAGTAGGAAAACTTGAAACAGCCCGAAAGAAAATGAAAGATGTTCTCCCCAAAGATGCACAATGGCTAAAAGAGTCTGTCATTGGTTTTGATCCCGAAAACTGTAAAGTGACGACCAGGAATCACACTATTCAGTACGAAATTCTTATTGTTGCCCTTGGTCTACAAACTAACTGGAACGCGGTAAAGTATTTCTAAAAAAAAATAACCTTTTTCATTCATAATTCATCATTTTCTTTTTAATAGATACCAGGATTGGCTGAAGGTCTAGAAAATCCAGAAGCGCAAGTCTGCTCAATTTACGGACACAATACCGTCTCGAAAGTTTTTGAAAAAATCAAAAGGACAAAAGATGGTTGCGCGCTTTTTACTTTCCCAAACAGTCCAATTAAATGTCCAGGCGCTCCACAAAAAATCGTATACCTCGCTGAAGATTACTGGCGAAAAGTATTCAAATTCGCTATCTCAATTAACAGTTTTTATGCCATAAAATAATTATCAAATAATGTGAATATAAAATCTATTCCAGCAAAAAAGGAGAGATGATATAAATGTTGTTTACAACACTACCTTGCCGGTGATTTTCGGCGTGAAAAAGTACGCAGATTCTCTGTGGGAAGTTTGCAATAGAAGGAATATTAAGGTGAATCTCCAGACGAATTTGATTGAAATCAAACCTGAGAAAAAGAAAGCTGTTTTTCAAAATCTCAAAAATCCGGAGGAAACGTGGACTAGTGAGGTTTGTTTTTAATGTTTTGTTTTTATTACTCAAGGAAAAAAAATACCCATTAAATTTTTAATTTATATAGTATTCACTTTTGCACGTGAGTCCGCCAATGAGTGCGCCCGACGTTTTGAGAAAAACTCCGTCTTTGACAAATGAAGCCGGCTTTTTATCAGTTTCTCCAAAAACTCTACAGCACACTAAATATTCGAATATCTACGGACTGGGGGATTGCACAAACTCTCCAAATTCCAAAACAATGGCTGCGATTGGTAGTATATAATGCTTTTCATTTTCCTTACCCAGAGAAACTTTTATAACACTTTCGTTTCAGCACCACAATCGAAAGTTGTCTACAAAAACATCATGGCAACATTGGCGGGAAAATCTATGGATCATTGTTACGATGGCTATGCAGCTTGTCCTTTGGTTACTGCATATGGGAAGTGTATTCTCGCCGAGTTTGATTACAATTTGCAACCGAGAGAAACTTTGCCCTTTGATCAGGGAAGAGAATCTTACGTTGCTTATATGATGAAGAAGGAGGCTTTTCCTTTTATTTATTGGAACCTAATGCTTAGGTAAAATTTTGTATGTCTACTACACTACCAAAGAATATTTTATGGAATTTGGAAACATCAATTGACGCGTTTGAAAAGGGATACTGACCACTGTATTCTACCCAAAAATGTATTAAGGGTGGTGATTCGGCGGACGATTTCAAATTCCCGGTCATTTCCCGGTTCTTCACGGTCAAGTTTATCAACTTTTCTGGTCAACTAGAAGTAACATATTTTTATTTTTCGCAAAACGCAAACATTTATTTTTATTCATGACGTTCATTCTAAACATCCTTTAACACAACAGATCAATCATTGCAAAATAAACCAATTTTGAAAAGAATACTCAAATTTTCAACAAGAAATATCATTTTCGTACAAAAATTGGATCGGTAAAAGTTACAATAAAAAAATCAATGTACGATAAATAATCGGATTTTTGAACAAGATAGTCGAATTTCGAACTCAAAAAAAAATTATTGACATCCAAAAATGGAACAGTAACATTTTTAGTTTAAAAAGACAATTTCGAACCAAGCATAAAATTTTTATACTAAAGGAAAGAAATCTCGATTTTTTGAAAAAAAAATTGTTGTTTAACTGAAAAAATTAATTTTTAACTGAAACCATGGAATTTTCAATTGGAATAAGTTGAATTATCAGTAAAAAAAAAAATTACTTGTAACAAAAAAAACTAACGTTTAACAGAAAAAAAACTAACCTTCAAACGAATTATTGCATTTTTACACAAAATGATGGAGAATAAAATAAAATTATAAATGTTGAACTGAAGCAGATTAATTTCAAACCAGAAAGACAAAAAGTTAATTTTCCACCAAAAAATACTATTCTCCAACAAATTGGTAGAAATTTGACCTTTGAAAATAAAAATTTCCAAACAAAAATGGAATAGTGACATTTTTGTCTTGAAAAATTATTTTTAAACCAAAAATAAGAGTTTTCAACCTGATGAATGTTCGACAGAAATGAAAATTGTTTGACTGTATAACTTGAATTGTTAAACGTAAAGATGAATTTGTGAAGAAGAATATTAGCTTCTGAAAAAAAAGATTATTTTCTACCAAAAAATCTAATAATTGAATTTTCAATTAAAAAAGACAAATTTTCACTGAATTGTCGAATTCTTAACTAGAAAAGATTAATTTTCCACTAAAAATGAAAAAGTATGATTTTCATTTGAAGTAATTGATTTTTAACCTAACTGGTCAATTTTCAAGTACATAATGATGAATTTTTAACAGGAATAGAAGTATCTAGAGCAAAAAGATGAATTTTTACCGATAAAGATAAATTTTGCTACAAAAAAGGCAAATTCTCCACGAAGCACATAAATTCTCAAAGAAATAGTTTAATTTCCTAATTAAAAAATCAATGTTCAACTAAATACTTGAATTTTCACCAAAAAAGATGGATTGATTATTAACAAAATAGTTACAACTTCAATCAGAGATGAATTTTGAATCTAAATAATGCAACTTTAACATAAAATACGATTTCCAACAAACAAAATTAAATTTTTAACAAGAATTTGATTTTTCAACTAAAAAAGGATAAATTTGCAATGAACAATGTAAACAAGTTTTCTATCATAATTCAGAAATATTTCTTCTTCGGAATACTACTTCTAATATAGAAGAGGGGACTTTGAAATTGTGACGAATTTTGAATTAGATGAACGATTTTTTTAAATTCGTCTCTTCTAGATCCGAATGGAAAGGTTTCCGTTCCATGTACTTAATTCCCTGTTCCAAGGGGAATAATACTCCTTCACTGAAACTTCCTGCCCGAAAATAAAATCTATAATTATTTTCTGAAATTCCCTGTCCCAAGTCATATGAATGAAAAAAAGCAAATGAAATGAGATAAATACATTTTTTTTAATTTATGTAAGAATTCTTTCTATGTGGTACGGCTATCATCAATTCGATTATCAAATTTGAGTCACCTAAAAAAAATCTCACAGAGCAACAAGCTCACAAAACGTTTCTCTTTGAATCAAATTATAAGTTATCTTTTTGATTCATAAAAAGAAAGCGGTCATTTCTCGCCTTTTTTCAATTGGTGAATATTCAAACAAGAAGATTATTTTACACATAAGAAGAATCAGTTTCTAAGAAAAAACATGATGTTTTAACAAAATATTCAGTTTCCAAAGTCGAAAAACGATTATTTTCTACCAAAAATGGAACAGTAAAATTTTTAGTTTAAAAAATAAATTTTAAAACAAGCATAAGTGTTTTATACTTAAAAAAAGAATCTTTAACTGAAGGAGTTGAGTTTTCAAACAGATAAATTAACTTTTGCTGGAAGAATAAATCGTCAACGAAAATTTCATTACTCAAATTTTAAATTGAAAAAAATGGATGTTCAACTAAACAAATTAATTTTTAACTGAAACTGTGAAATTTTCAATTGAAATAAGTTAAATTTTCAGTTGAAAAAAATTTCTTACAACAAAAAAAAAACTTTATTACATTTTCAAACAAAATGATGAAGAATCAAATGAAATTGCCAATGTTCAACTAAAGTATTTGCGTTTCAAACCAGAAAGATGAATGTTTATCTGCAATGATGAATATTTAACTAAAATAGTTCAATTTTTGACAAAAAATAAGTTTTCAACCAAAAAATACAATTTTTCAACAGAATGGTTGAAATTTGAACCACAAAAATAAAAATTTTCAAACAAAAATGGAAGAGTGACAATTTTGACATAAAGAATTAATTTTAAACCAAACATAAGAGTTTTTAACTAGATGCATGTTCGGCTAGAATGAAAAATGTTTGACTGCATAACTTGAATTGTTAACCGTAAAGAATGATTTCTGAATAGAAAGAATCATTTTCTAAGAAAAAAGATAATGTTTCAACAAAATAGTCGAATTTTAAAGTCAAAAAATTATTATTTTCAACCGAAAATGGAATAGTAACATTTTTAGTTAAAAAAAAAACAATTTCTAACTAAGCAAGGGTCTTTTATACTAAAAAAATCGTTAAAAAAATTACTTATAACAAAAAAAAACTAACTTTGAACAAAAAAAAAACAATGGCTCAACAAACAAACAAAACTGTCAAACAAATTATTACATTTATACACAAAATGATGAAGATTCAAATGAAACTGTAAATGTTCAACTAAAGTAGTTGAATTTTAAACCAGAAAGACGAATATTTAACTGGAATGATGAACATTTAACTAGAATAGTTCAATTTTTGACAAAAAATTCATTTTTAACCAAACAATACAATTTTTCAACAGAATAGTTGAAATTCGAACCATAAAAATGAAAATATTACAGATTTTTAATATTTAGTGTCAATATTCTAATATTTTTAATATTGATATTTCTTCTTCGGAATACCACTTCTACTCTAAAGACCGCTTGATAAATACATTTTTTATACCATCAATTCAATTATCAAATTTGTGTCAGCTAAACAAAATCTCACAGAGAAACAAATTTGCAAAACGTTTTTCTTATAATGGAAAAAAATGAAAAATCTTCCTCTCATGATGTATAGATATATTTAAATATTTTGAGGATCATATTAAGGCCATGTTAAACATGGGTCACGTGACCCAAATTATCGATTTTTTTTGCAACAACTCACGTCCGCACCGAA
>WSXT02085355.1:0-26171 GCA_011762715.2 Neuroterus valhalla
ATTGATCCCCTTTTACAACCGGCGCGGTACTATGCCATTGGTAGGACCAGCATAAGTCCGACTTTTCCACCTGGGTTTGAGAGCTGACAAGGGAATACACATCTTATACAAATATCAATATTAATATACATAGAGTATAGAATGGAGTTTACATTATATACTAGAAGAATCCTGGCTAATATAAAAATATACATTGGATGACATGAGAAAGTTAAAGTTGAATACGCAAGTTCATGAAAGTATGTGATGCAACGAGTTACTTAGATTTAACTATTAATTATTTCAAGAAAGCACTGTAGATAAACTTGATTTAATTTTGATTTGATTTGATTTTTGATATAGGTAGTTGTAAGCAGAAAGAAAAATATTCTCACTATCACGCCTTACGATGAAGAGAAAAAGTAGACTATTGATTATTATTTCAAAGGAGTTAAATTATTAAAGTTTGTCAGTTTTAAGTGTAATATGTAGACATGAATTAATCTCTAGTCAATGTAATATAAAATATAAAATTTATTGTGTATTTAATCACCAGCATCAATCAGCATACTGCAAGTATCAGTTGTGGGATGTATACTCCACTCGTTTTACATATACTACACCAGAACGGGAGGGAGGGAGGAAAAGAGAGAGAGAGAGGGGGGAGGCTGTCTTTGTGCCATGCTATATGCATTTTCAGTCGCATTGAACGTGACGCGGACGGCGTGTTCCCGCTTTTCACAGTTAGCTGTCCTCGCTCAGAGTCTACACCCTCCAAAAGAAGCAAAGCTTCAAAAATATGAAAAAAGATCATAAAATAAGATGCGAGCTAGTTCCGGAAATTTATATCAAATGCAGGCGTAGCCGAAGATTTCAAAAATTCACAAAGCATGCGTTCGATTGCAAATACTGTGGCTGCATTACGAATACTATTCGGCAGTTTATTCCACAGTCGAATCCCTCTAATCACGAAAGATTTTTGCATCAAGCAGGTTCTATGAGCTGGTATGGCTAGGATACGACCTCTATCACGAAGTCTATACCGACTTTGAAGGTTCATATAATTACATGGAAACAGTTCAAGTAAATATAGAGGTTTTCCGTTTGTTAATATCATATACAGTAGATTAAGGTAAGGTGCCATATTATGGAACACCTTATGGATAGGAGTTGTATATTTTACATTATCCAGAAGAAAGGAGAGTTGAAAAATTTAACTTTTTCAAGTTACTTATAGCCGTCTCCAAGGAACAGTTTAAACCAACACGTACGAGTGTTCCATCTGGTATGTCCTAATATATGGAAAACAAAATCGACTATGATTTCGTATAGTATTTCAGGAGAGGTTGCTTTGTTGAGAATCGGTTTATTTATCAGTGCAGAAAACTCTTTATTCGAACTATTATCGTTAAGATTCATATCAACATCAGTTTTATCATGTATTATTATACTAAAAAATCATTAAAGTAAAGATATCGTAATGAACATCTACTAACAAAAAAAAACAGCAAAAAAAATTCGGAACACGGTCTACACTAAAAATTCATTATTTCAACAAAATAATTATCTATAAAAATGTTAAATGCATATTGTACAAATTCTGATTATACTAAAGTGCAATGCAAAGAATTTAGCACGACAAGAGAAAGGAGAAAGTGGCCGCAGTATCGTCAACTTCTGCAAGCCATGTTCCTCAGGTATCTGAGCAGAGGACTCAGACGGACGGAGGTGCCGGAAAATTCTAGCCTCGACCCATGGGAAGAGGCAGAGAGAAACAACCGCCAGTCCCTCAAATTTAAGCGCAAGGATACCAGCGCTTAAGTAGGCGAGGACTCAAGGACAGGTACCTGTTCCTGTGACCTTGAGTTCCATCATGGAAAAACCACCAGTTGTGGCGACAAAGGAGACGGAGGAGAAGAAGAAGGCCCAGAGGCGGGCTCGACCTGAAGCAGTTGGTAAAGAAGGAAAAGTCCGTGAGCTGATCCCTCATGTCAAGGTCGAGGTGCTTGAAATCGACGAGCTGACTGGAAAAAGAGCTGATGGAGAAGCGATCGAGAAGCACTTCGGTGCTTGGATGAAGGGGGATTCGAGAGTGAGTTTGACGCGGAAGGACTTTGGGGGTAACTTCAAGGCCTTCGTTGAGATGCACGAAGGTCTGGACATAAGTTAAAGAGGAACACAGGTCCGCAGAGTACGCAATTACTTCGCACTGCTGCTACCTCTGCGCCGTGAAAGGAGAATGTTCCCGGACTGACTATCCCGGAAACTGCGAGATGTAGGGTGTACCGAGAGGCGACACCAAAAGTGGAGCCTTGAGGTATTTTACAGTAGGTCCCTTCCAAGATGTCGAAGGTCGATGAGCCCGTCGCGTGACCCCGTCGCGCTACTGAGGGCGATGCGTACATCTTGGTAGGTTCATAAGCAGGAGTGCAAATAAGTCCATGTTGGCAGAGACAGCGGAACGCCGAAGCACGGCGTGGTAGCCTTATCCCCATTTTCCTGGAGTAATGCGCAAGCGGATTCCAGGAAAATGGGTTGGCAGGAAAGGCAGGGTTCCAATCAGCAGAAATATGACACTACTCAACCTTAGAATCGCCTACTGCTAGTAGACGATTGCTAGGTTAAGTGTCCTATGCAAGATTTCCCCCGCAATTACCTCAGTAACAGGCGGCTTATCTTCGAAACATTTGAAGGGATGCGCTTCATTGAAGTCACGTCAGGAGTTGCTCAGGAATCCGTTCATGGACCCAACATGTGGCACGTGGTCTATCAAGACGCTCTGCAGACGAAACTTCCTCATGGGTTAACGCTGATTGGATTTGCTGATGATTTGGCGACAAGAATCAGAGCAAGGCCAGAAGCAGAAGCAACAGTGTTGATAGGCGTTGTATCAAGAATAGTGAAAACGTAGATGCATAAACATGGTTCACCCCTTGCTGGTAATAGGACCGAAGTCGTAGTCCTTATCAGGCACCGGTAATTCAGCAAACCATTTTGAGCGAATATCGCCAGGCAAGGCATTGAGGCTATGAAGATGCTGAAGTACCTAGGTACGTGAAGCGACGAGAAGCTCCCTTTTCGAAATCAGATCACCAAGTCAGCGCGTAAAACTGAGGCTATGGTAACTATTCTATCTAGCCTCATGCCCAATATTGCAGACCCTTGGAGCTGCAAGATTAACGAAACATTAGGTTTATATCGTAAGAATGATTTCTACACATGAAATGATATTACGACAAAGGAATTTTCACTACTCACCAGCTAAAAATTTTTATTTTTGGTATTTGGTTATGTCAAACATCCTCACATGTCGTCCACAGGGTCACCAGCATAAAAAAAATTGATTTTACCTATAGGACGTGACGTGACATCAAAATTCTTGATATAGCCGAACACGGTACAAGGTACATCCAGGCCCTCAGAAAGCTCAAAAGGACGTTGATGCCGGACATTCTTGGTACTTATGTCAGAGGTGTTCGAAAAAATGTAGATAAAGATGCGGAAGACATTTGACCGCGACAAAACAAACAGCAGGGGAGGGGGAGGGATAAGGTCAACTTGATGAAGGAGGTGAAAGGTATCCGGTGCTACCACCGCCAGGGCTCTGGTTACATGGTGGCGGCCTGTACCAGGCCTAATGAGCGCACGTGTTGCTGGCGATGCGGCATAGAGGGACACAGCTCCATGGCTTATGCGGATACACCACACTGCTACCTCTGCGCTACTAGTTTTCCGTCTGGTTGGCAGTATTTTTCCGTACTTTAAATGGTCAGCCAAAAATTTTTCGAAAGCAGAAATAGGTGTCGTAGAACAACAATGATATATGGGAATGGTGCATTGAGAGATTACGATTTTTACGCTGCACTCATAACTCATTCTATGAGACATTTCAGAATTTGTTTTCTTAAGTTTGGAGTAAGAATCGGGCTAAGAAAGCAGGAATGATAAGAATAGCTCAGGGGAAGGATATTGGTTAGAAGAAGAAGGCCCGCGTTAAGCAACACAAAGAGAAGGGTCGCCATTCGGGAAACAATTGTACAGTCAACTCAATTCTACAACAAAACAAAGATCGGGGTGAATAACAAATACAAGAGTAGCTCAGAGACAATTTTTTGGAAATCGGGTATACTTAGCAGAAATAATAACTGTATTGTGCACAGTGCTGCTCTGAGTCACAAACAATATTGTATTTGCATACGCTTATTTTCTTGATTGAATCAATAATGTTGAGGTCGATGGTTCCACCTGAGGGTCCACGTACTCTACTTTGAAGCTTGCGTCGATCGGGCGTTGGGGACCTACTGGAACTTCCTCGACTTCATTTGGGGTCAACAGAGTAATCTTGCTGCTTTTCATATTTATTCTTACCCGTCTTATATGAACTCTATCGTAGGCGTACATTCCAGCAAGAACATTATAAGTCACCAATATTGCGAATACATCACCATCTAATGTAGATAATACAATTTGTTCTTGTTTCGGCATAGGTTCATACGATTGCTTGCCTTGTTTCTTTACTTTAAGTCGTTTAGTTGCAGGAAAGGTGTATTTTTGAAGTTCAAAAAGCCGATGTTGATGCCTGCAGGAAATAAGCCGAATGATTTCAAGTTTGTCGATTCCGCATCCATGTCCTTCAGGAGAAGGAAGCATTTTGAGAGGATCAGCTAGCATGGTAGAAGTAGAGTGCCTTTCAGAAGGAGACCTAGACCTGTAACGAAGGGGAGGCTCAACAGGGTCGAGAGACCCATCAGGAGAAACATCACTGTCTATAACAGTAGCAGGCTTACTGCGAGGAACAACAGGAATGGGAGCACCATTGGGTAAACATTCGAACTGTGAACTCAAGTCTGCAAAAGAAGAAATATTAAAATGAAACAATAAATACAATGTTTTTAAAATATTCATTCTAACTTTGGTACATGTAGCAGAAATTGTAGGATCATTATAAATATGGATAGAGAAGAGAACTACTTTTCCAGTATAGTGGACTACAGCCGATTATACATAGAAATCAATTTGGTATCCACAATAGATGTATTCCTGACACTATGATATACTGTATCTGTAATGGAATCAACCCATTTCTCTGATTCAACAAGTGTTTTGAAAAAAATAGAGCATGTGTTTCACGGTCAAATTCCAGGATGATCGCATGCATACCAGTAATTCACGCATAATTATAGAAATTTTTTTCATAATTATGATATTTACCAATGCGATTGAAGAGGATCGTCAATTTCATAACAAGAAAATACATTATCCTCAGTTTGTTTCAAGTTGCGGTAAAACTGGACGCTGGATTAATGACGGATTTTGCCAACGTCGCAGCGAATGATTACTCTCAAGACATATCAATAACAATGTATTATACTAATATCGTTATCTTGGTTCTCATGTAACCTTTTATCTTGTTTATCCGAGATATTGATCATACATAATCTAATCACAGAAATTGTTCTCATATATTCTTAGTAGAATATTTCGTCTAAAATTACTTTGTCAACTTTGATATCAAATTTCTTTTGGCAAATGGTACCTTTTATCTGAAAGTCACTTTATTCTCTGTTTCGTCCTCATAATCAATCCCTCATCTAGTACGCTTCATCATAATAAGGCTTATGATAATAAAATTTTGCAAGTAGATTCACTCTTCCTTATCATGAGCCATGCAGATTCGATCACTGCATCCAGCATCCCCAGTCCTGCTTCCTATGACTGTTGTACCGAAAACTTCAGATTCAACCTTGAAGATGCTGTTCCGTATTGTTATCTATGCTCCACTGCATTTTCATTGCCTAGCCTGTCTTCAAGTCTTCTGATGATTACATTGATATCAATCCAGCTTCCAACGAAACGCTATCAGTACTGCTTGCTTCTTCATATATCTATTACAATTTAGTTATTGCCAATAGTGTTCGGAGAGAAAATTCATAAAGTAGAGCCAAGTAAGCAAACCTCAACAAAACTGAACGCGCTGAGCATAAACGCAGACTTAACGGACAGGGCTATGGTTCCATTTATACACATAGGAGAGACAAGCTTTATAGTAAATCTGAATATCTATCATCATCAAAATTTCTACTGACTAGGTGCCTATGTGAAACACAGAACAGAAAAATATGTCACTGACACTATCCTTGAACTATCCCCTCGAGAAATGTTAAAAACATAGTATAATTCTCATTTTAATTTTTTCCTTTATATTTATCCATTTGGAATAATATATCCAGAGCTGGTGCCAGGTAGTTTCCATCCAAACAACCAATGGGTGCATGACAGTTACTAGGTTAGTCAGTATTTAATGTAACAATCGATTTGAATTTAGAGAGTTACGTTTTTACCTACACCAATATATACTAGACTTTTTTTTATATACTATGATTACGCTGACCGGCTTGCCCGACAGACTGGTAGAGTAGGGAGCAACACTGGGGTCAAGGTCAATGACCTTCATTTCGTTTCAAAACAATATAATTTGACATTACCCAAGCGATCTATTGTACAATAAATGCAAATCTTATCGAGAAAAAAGGACGACATTGAGTGTGTGAAAGTTTGATGAGATACAAGCAATCAAACAACGGTGTTACCGGAATTCACGGCAGCCGCCAAAATGCCTATCGGCTCGTGCCGGGCGGCCAGCATATCGCCATCTTGAATGTCGTGACGCTCGCGGCGTCCTTACGACCAAGTTCTGTTATTGCAAAATCGCTCAAATTTTCTTGGAGGTTACTCTGGCCCAATAAACTGAGCCCTCGTGAAGTCAAATTGAAATAAATGAATTTACGGCGAGAATGAGTAATAACAGGGCGAGGCAGTTACCGAAGCCTCCCCACGCTTCGCCTACCACCTCAGCAATTTCGATAAAAAAGTTGCGATGAATAAGGTGGAGAAAAACACCAATCTATTAGCCACCTTCGGCCTCTTATCCTGATTAATTTAGGAAGACTCCCTTCTACTGACAATTCGGTCGCGAACCCAGGAGAACGAATGCCTTCATGACGGCCGATCGTTCCTTTCCGCAGAAGCACAGACCTCGTACCATATAAACGAGGTAGCATGGTCGGATGGACGGAGCTGCGCATGCTCGCTCACGGCGGCTATCGTCATGCCACTCTCTACAATTCATGGCCGAATGCCGCGAAATACAAAATGACGAATACACCTGAAGCGAATTCTTGAGTGGACAATCCATTACAACTGATGCGAATTTGTGAGTAGATAATCCATTAAAACTGACGCCAATCCTTGAGCGGATATTAGAATAAAACTGGAGCGAATTTTTGAGTGGATAATCCTTTCCGGATATTCTTCAAATGGCGGGAATCTCATCCATCAATTTATTCGGATTTCCTCAGCCTCTCGATAGTGACTCTGTCTTCCTTTGGACCAGCGCCTATCCTGTTCTGATTGTGTGGATGGTTTTCTACCCCCACCCACCTTACCTTACGTTAAACAGGAAATACAGATAAATAAGACAAAGGATAAATATGAGTTAAGACAATAATTGACAGGAGCTCCGTTGTCTGGCAGGTATCTTGGAGATGCAGTATCCAGCTCATTTGGCCATAACTGACTACTCTGGCTGCTCGAATTCAGCCCGATAGTTTATTCGTTGTTCAAATCCCCAAATAAATTTACTCTAGTTTCAGATAATATTATATTATATTGTGCGGGTATTCAAATAACCCGTTACTTATGATGCAAAACATAGGTATGTATCCAAAGATTATTTTGAACACTGGATTCTGAGTTAAGTTCAACGGAAATTTCTTTTGATGATGTGTAACTCTCGATTGAAGTAACCTGTGACACATCTATAGCAGCTTTGAAAACTTTCTTGAAAACCGTACCGTTCTCTACTTACTATGTACAGGTCGCGTCGTTCAAAGTCTCTCTTGCTTGCGATTTCCGTGATCAAATTAGAGTATAAGGCTTAACTAACTGCAGTGTAGCGTTTACAAGCAAAGGAAACATCGAGTGAGATAGAGGTAGGTATCGATAATCTTATTTCCATCATCAATCGCATTTGAACAATAAAGCCGTGCAACCAGAGCAAGCGAAATTACGGCATCCGAATGAAAACTCGCAAGTGTAAGCGCAGACTCAAAAAATAGGATCCTAGTCGAATACAGAAATGAAGAAAATATTGGCGATCATATTAAAGGCACAGCAGTACCTAGATTATCTTCAATTATATCCTGGGAGCTATGTTTCACTCTACTTTACTAATTATCAACTGAGGCGTGCCATTTTACAATGAATTGCCTTCTTATTCTACTTATATTATAAATTGTTATGATCAACGATATGCGGATGCATATTTCTGACATGCAGTTTCGCTTTCTTACACATAATCAGACTCCTTAGCTAGTCCCTGTGATTGATTGTCGGTTATGGAACAAAGTTCGTAATACATTCATAATCTTCCTTATCCAATATCGCCATAGCATAAGTGATGATAAAATTTTACACTCAGAATAGATGTATTTTGGAATGGCTGAATCCGTGGGAATTTGAATATTCGAATATATATCGCTTCAAAGTTAACGCCATCTTATATATGTCCCGACTATAATGGAGCTCAAGTTCATTCTTGACTGCGTACAATTCTGTGTCATTTGAAATGATGTTTCTAGTATGCCCCAAAAATATATCGTATCATCTATCAATTAAATTTTCATTTACACTAAACTTTATATTCAGAGCCTCAGTGATCACCTTAAACTATAGGTCTCCTTCAAAGAGGCTATTTACCTCCCAAGCTTCATGTTGAGAAGACTAGGCTTAGAGGTCACAAGTCAACTTCAACAAGACTCGAGAAAAAGTTTGCGATTTTTATGCGGAGAAGCTCCATGTCGAGGGGACTATCGCTCGGTGTTCGTTAGCTTATTATGGCTTACGAACATTCAGCAAAATACACTATTATATCACACCAGGACAGTACACCAAATTCGGGCCTTCAACCGATGACCTCAGAAGGATCACTTTGTTTAATATATGCTTTGTATTCCTATCTGAAACTAATCCTGCCATCCGATCATTCTGATACTACAAATCTGAAAAGTTAATAATATAATATCCATCATATTATTGCTCGGAAATATTTGAAAGTTATTACTTTCATGATGCCGTCACATGTGCATCGAATTTTTTCACATTTTTCGAAGGCATATGTGAAAGCGAAATGCATTTCATAACAGGCAGAAGCGTGCGCATTATTTCATGATGTCGGAATGGATACTCTCTCGCACACACAGCATAAGAATCACAAAATGCGGATGATGTGCATATCGAAATTATTATTTGTGTGGTTTCTATGGTTTTGAGACCAGTTGAATTCATTAATGTAGGATTTTTCTTACTTCTTTAGGTTATGCAAGGTCAGAAGGAACTTTGAACATGAAGGAGGTAGTAAAAGGGTACAGCAGGATGCACGAATATTGTGAAACATCTCGACAACATTATATGTCATTCCTCATACCGTTAAAAAATGTTCTAGGTCTAAAATACATCATCAAGAAATATCTTAGAGAAAACTTCACCAGGATGTCCTCAAACTCTATGAGAAATTCCCTTTCCAAGCCTTAAATGGAGATAAATCTCGGCTGGTTGAGATTAATGAGACTAGCTCAGAAGAAGGATTTTTGTGAGAAAAAAAATGGGCACCAGAAGGCACTCTACGTATATGGTCGTCTTCGGGTAGACGATCAAACTGCGAACGTAATTTTGCAAAAAAAAGAGAGATTGGAATAAATATTTGGATAGAATATTGAGGAACATTCTTTTGTATTGCAGTACACTCAGCATGAATACTGACTTCATTGTACGTAGAGCTACTCCAAAATAAAAACAACAATATACTCGTATTCCCTACTTTTCTGGATTTCGTTGACGATGTTGAGTTGAGTGGTTTAACTTGAGAGTCTTTATACTCTACTATAAAGTTTATGTCGATCGGGCGTTGGGAACCTACTGGAGCTTCGTCGACTTCATTTGGAGTCAATAAAGTAATATTGCTGCTTTCAATGTTTATTTTTGCTCTCCTATTAGTGTTTGAATCCCATGCGTACATTCCAGCAAGAATATTACGATTCACCAATATTGCGAGTACATCACCATCTGATGTTAATAATACAACTTGTTCTTGTGCTGGCATAGACCCGTACGATGGCTTCCCTTGTTTTTTTACTTTGAGTCCTTTAGAGGCAGGAAAGGTGTATTTACGAAGTTTGAAAAGCCGATGTTGATGCCTAATAGGAATGAGCCAAATAATTTTCAATTTTCAATACCGCATCCATGTCCTTCAGGAGAAGGAAGCATTTTGGAAAGATTCATTTACTTAGTGGGTGCTGAATGTCCTTTCCAAGGAGACCTAGACTTGTCACGGAGAGGAGGCTCAGTAGGATCAAGAGACCTACCAGAGAATTATCTTTGTCTAGAGGAGGAACAGGTCTGCCAAGAGGAGCAGAAGGAATAGGAGCACCATTGGGTAAACAATCGAACAGTAAACTCAAGTCTGCAACAGGAAAAATATTAGAATGGAACAAATATTACAATGTTTTTATGAAATTTATTTTACACCGTAGAACATTGGACAGAAATATAAAGGTAATTCTAGATATGGATGAAGATGAGGAGAATCACATTTCTACTATGACCTCAAAAGACAAACAGGCCATTTATAAACAACGTTATTCATTTGAGAGTGGGCGTTGATCTCGTTAAAAAAATGTTTTGACGGCAATTTTGACTAAGCTGCTCCCTGAAAATTTCGCTACCTTGGCTAAAAATTATACTATTTAATTGAACATGCAACCATTGTTTCGTATTGTATCGTTTCATAATCAAATCACCATAGTATCCACTACAAATTTATTAGGAACTATTTGATCTGCCTCTTCCGTGAAAAATCAAAGTATTTTTCCTGTTTAGTAGTTCATAGATAAAACAGTGCAGAATTGATAACGAATTCTATACGATTACTGAGATCTCTCCATAATTAATAAATTGGCGTCTATAAGGATATGTCTTATAGGATGCGGATTAGTTCTTGTACTATCATGATATTTACCAATAAAATAGAGAACGATTGTCAAATGAATGCCGAAAAAATCAATCATCCCCATTTTGTTTCAAGTAGAGTAAAAACTGAATTATGGATCAATGAAGAATAAAGCTTGCTATGTATTAGATGATTATTCTGGAGCCTTATTATATATTTCAATCATTTGTTATCTTATCTTTTATCATGTAGTCCAGAATACAATTGTGAAAAAAACATGAAATCCTTGTAACTGAGAAAACAATATACTTGAAAGTATATATCAAGGAGTATTCATTTATACGTAGAAGCGAAACAGTTTTGTGCGGAAATTGCTGAGTATAATAAATTTCGTTGGGAAGATTCTGTCTGGAATCACAAAGCCAACGTCGATATCACATGTTTTTTGTCGAAACTTGCCTATTATCAAGAAGACAATATTTGTTTCGAAGTCGAGGGATAAGATGATTCAACACATTTACGATTAAATCTTTTTCCTGCGCAGGCTAACGTTATCGTTCCTGAAAATTAGAGAGAAATAAATTCGTTGATTCCTTCTCCTTGAAGATAATTTTTCTATATACATTTCTATCCTTGCATATATATTTTGCTTTCCTCCTTCATATCTATTACAATCTATTCTGCTTTGACTTCTCATTCATTCTTCTCCTCTTCCACTCATGACCGTGATTTATTTAGCTCTCAGTCTCTTAACCGCTTCAACTAAGGCAACAATGGCATTGCTTTCGCCTTTGCACAGAGTTTAAATGTGTTTCAGTAGAATCTCTAAATAGAGTATCCATAATAAACAAGCTCTATTTCACCTAAATGAAAAGTTATTCGTTTCTGTTACTTTTTCTTTTCGTTCATTCAAAATTATGACGTTAATGTTATTTAAGGTTCTGTTTTTAATGGCATTTGAACGATGGAGTCATAAAACAGAGCCAAGCAAACTATACTCAACTGTACGCACATAAGCTTTAGCGCAGACCTAAAAACAGGGTCGTAGTTGCACACAGCAGTGCAATATACAAGAATCAAGAAAGAACTGTCATACAAGAATTCGAATATTATCTATGCTGCATGACAAGAAAATGACGTATCTTTTGATCGATAAATCTTATTTGCGCTTTCCTAGAAAAGTAAGCTAGTTTTAGCAAGGTTGAAACACAGCCTGCTTCAATGATGCGATTCATACATCATACTCTCACAAAGTGATACGAGTAATTAATATCTTTCTAAAATGTGTAGAACACTGGATTCTGAGCAATCATACAAAGGGTGAAGTAATGGCTATATATTATTAGTTGTTTACGTTGAACACAAACCCAGATTTGTATATCGCTGTGGAAGATTGTTCTTTATCCTGTGACGTTGCAAAAGTCTTATAACTCACAAGTTCTAAAAATTTATAATTAGCTAAAATATAGATATTTTTTCAAGTAAATCCAGAGGTTTTTATTAAAGTTCAGAAATTCCAGATTTAAGGTCGAAGACACGGCTGTGGTACGGTAACTCCATGACTAGGGCTATTTTTCAAGATTTATAATTTTAAGGACTCATTCTGTTCGTTTCTTCTCTTTTTATTTGTACAATCCAGATTCATTGAGACGTCGACGGACTTCGAGGGACTTCCTTCAACATTTTGATTTTAATGGGATGCCATTAGAA
Organism: Neuroterus valhalla; assembly: GCA_011762715.2. Classification (NCBI taxonomy): domain Eukaryota; kingdom Metazoa; phylum Arthropoda; class Insecta; order Hymenoptera; family Cynipidae; genus Neuroterus; species Neuroterus valhalla. The sequence continues at coordinate 12,695 of WSXT02085355.1, forward strand.
ACTACAGGAACAACTTGATTCATTCGCAGTACCTTTCGAGCCATTTGAATTCTCCCGCCTTTCTATCTGCTGTCGACTACCAGCTCCACGTAGGCTGCTGATCCCCATCCTTAGTTATCTTATTAGGAAGCCAGCCCGATTAATAGTATTATTATAAATTACCTAAAAACACGGAACCAGTTCTTATGATGAGGAATTCTTCCATCGATTTCTTATCTGACTAGTGGAATCTCTGATGCACAGGCTTGGCGCATGTCTGATGATACCAACGATTCCACGAGGTGCTCAAAAGGATGCACCGGAGAGTTACGATGACTGAAAACAACTCTGGATCATTTGAGATCGACTAAAGAAGGAAGGAAGGATGACTACCCGCAACTTTGGGGTAGAGAGCCTCAAGGTACAGAGTTGCGAACTTGCTCCACGTTGATTGGTCGAGGTGAATCGCGGACATCTTGTACTCATAGTAGAGAGCCTCGTTTGAGTCAAGCAGAAAAGTGGGAGAATCAGCTCGGCGCTGATGGGTCGAGGTGAATCGCTGACCAATTTCGAAACTTTCTACCTTGAGGCTCTCTACTTTGGGGTACCCGAGCTTCTCTTGTTCATATAGCACTGGAATGTAGACGTCATGTGACGTCCCGCCATAGCCTCTCTGCCAATAAGAACTCTGGAAGAAAGGAGAAGAACAGCAAGGCGAGGCAGGGTCCACAATCGTTGCTGTTGCGTTATTTCTTCCCTGTGGACTACCGTCGTGTCTCGACGTGTCTCGATATAGTATTGTTTCTTTTCTTTGCGTCGATATTCTGCGGACATTTATTTCATCGATTAGAATTTCATGTGGATATTCTGGGTAAAGTCCTTTTTATTCTACCGATTCAAGGGAAACCTCGCTCGACACGTTGCCAGTAGTTGCAAATCTTCAAAGAAATATTAGACTTGAGAGTCGAAACCAAAAATGGCGCAACACGTGGTCGAGGTGGAGATTCCATAACTGGGCCCGCTTTTCCGAATGTGAAGTGTATTTTTGGTTAAGTGAAATGCAATCGACGTTTCAAGTAAAGTCACCTGTTCCCCTATTCGAGTCTGTGAATCTGGAGTCGAGTCCAGGTCGAGATTAGCTTACATTTGTGCCCTCCAGCTTTGAGTCCCAATATAAATTCGTAAAGACTCGAGTGTAAAGGATACTGGACGTACATTTGCCGTTTTTTAGATGCTTAGAATAAAATCGAGTTTCATTTTGTACCCCCCCCCCTCCCAGCAGGCAGTCTGACTTCGGGACAGTTCAAGAAATTTAGTGTATAGTTAAAAAGTGTGATTCCTGTTTATTTACCATTTATTCGAAAAAACCGAGATGTCACAATTCAAGGTCCCCCTCCCCTCCATCGAGTAGTACTTATCTGGGATCTAGTCTCCTAGGCTGAATAAATTTTGGTCAAGCCCTCAAGTTTACAGTCTAGAGCTCCATCATCCCCCCCTTCCCCGCGCCATGCAGTGTGACTTCCGGACGATTGCGTAATTAAGTGGCTAGATGAAAAGTGTTATTCCGGGTTATTTAACATATATTTGAGAATACTGAAATGTCAAAATTTGAAGTGCCCCCCCCCCTCTTCCACTCTAAACTAAGCCGAACAATAGACCCTCCTGTTGCGCGATAATTGTTTTTAGTGAATAAGGATTCATAGAGATTGTGATAAATTGTGCGGTTTATCAATTTATATATTTATATATTTTGCAAGTAGAATAAACTCCCGTTATTAGATAATAGAATCAGTTATAGTGACGTGGAGTACTAATCTAAGTCATAGTTTCGGGATTCACAGTATCAATTTTCTTTTTTTGAGTTCGCGTTTGGATTTCAGTTATGATGGGCAATTTTCTAAACAAGTGGCAAGTGCCATTTGTTGCCAGCTCGGTGGGATTGGGTTATGAGTGATTAATTCGGCTGTGTAGCCGTTTGCCGTTTTTGCTGGTAGCAATCGGGAGGAATTTGTCTGTGAAGCCGTTTGGGGCTCTTGCTGGTAGCGATCGGGTCAAAGTAACGTTAATTGCTAGTTCGTCAAATCAAGGTTATGAACGCTACTCGTTCGAGTATTAGTCGATTTAGGGAATCACTCATCGCTGGATCATCGTGGATGAGCTGCGAATGACCTTTAGTGGATACATTTTTTTAAAATTTGGGATTCTGTCAAAATATTTGGGGTTATGCAACCACTTTAGTGCCGTAACCATGATTACCAGAAAACATGTCAGGAATACATGCCCATTTAGAGGGATAGTCAGATTCTTGGATTAATAAGATTTATTGAGTGGAATACTAAGATTTCTACTGGTATTTTAAAGCATCAAGTATAAGTAATTGTAGCGACATTGAGTACCGAGCAGGGAAGCCTAGCTCTTAAGATTTAGTTCAGTTTAGGACAGTTTAGTCGAGACCTGTAGATGTATGGATTTATTATTGATTATTGATTGATTAGGGATAAATGATTGTTTGAGATCCGAAAATGTTGAGGCTTGATTATTATTTTGTTCATCAAGAAACTTCTTCTAATAACGTGAATCAATTATTAAGGACTCATTAGGTCATGCGTCATAATCGCTTGATCATTTGGAATAAACTATCAAGTTGATTTCATGCAGATGATGCTTTGTTATTTTTTTGCTTTAAGGGGGTATTCTTGTCTAGAAATTTGAAAAAGTCGATTTTTTCTCTGCATATTTTCGAAGATCTTCAAGAATATATCCCCTGCAGGAATAAAAAAAATATCAATTATTTTCGGATTTATTGCCAATTCAGTGGCGCAGCGAGTAGACCGATAATGCTCTGTGAATCGAAGTCAAATGCGTTTTTCTCGAAACTACTTTTTTCGAGACTGTTGTCATGATATCTTAAGGTTTACTGAACCGATTCACTTGCAATGTGCCGTGAGCCTTCTTTATACCTCCATCTATCGCGCTAACCAGAAATATGGAAAAATTTGAATTTTTACTATTTGAAAAAAATTTCTCGAAGTCAAAAAAAATTTTTAAAATGACATCATATTTTATATGGCCGCTATTTTGTGAAAAAAAAATTTTTCTTCTTCCGAGATGAGCGCGATATAAGTATCCATTTGGATTAGGAATTTCTTGTGTTTTTCCATTTCGGATTACTAGGAGAGCCACAATAATGACAACCAGGGCGCGCTATTTCTGAGAACTCCCACTTTCCTTAGCTTCTAACTTTTACAATTTTTAATTTTTTTACGTAATTTTTTTTATATTCTTCAATTGGTAATAAATATGTGGTAAAATAAGGGCTCTCAAAAAAGGTTTTTTATTTCCTCTTATTCCACCCTATAAAATAACTGAAATTCATTCTTTTAGACAAGAATACCCCTCTAAGTTAAGAACCCTCTTTAATTGCGAACCAAGCCCATCAATCGAGCCTGCGCAACCTCGCAGCGTTCCGGTATACTGCTTTTGGGTTTTTCGGTCACTTTTGGGCAATGAAGTTTTAAGTGATGTTTGAGACTTTTCCATATTGAGAATCAAGCGGTCTTAAAGAGGCCTTGCGCTCAATGGTAAGTTTTTTTTGTTTGAGTTTAGAGTTCTACATGTCGCTATTTTATATAAAGCGGCGCCGAAGGTTTTCCGCGATTGTTGTTATTTAACGATAACAAAAATTGAAACATTTCAACCCAGGATCGCGAGTACTCAGAGTATCATTCAAAGAATCTCAAAAGGTACCAATGACTTCTCTACGCTCATCATCAATTAATTCATAGTATGGTAAAATAAATATCCTGATCCTGAAACCTACTTTTATTTCATCTTGTAATGATTAAGGAAACACACTTCTACAATTTCGCCATGCAATTTTGCTCCCTTATCTGAAATCAGTCCAACTTCTTAGGAAGTCTTCGTGATTGATTTTCTACTTTTACCCATGATTTCAAGCATAATCTTCATCCCTTTCTTCACATATCGCCATTGGATAAGTGAGGAACATTGGTTTGGTAATGACGGATCTTATGTATATTTCTGGAATGCTTACAGCTCTGTACGATTAAAGATTGCATTCCTAGTATCCTTTCAGAATAGATTGCACCAATCCTCCAATAAACTTCTATTGATTTTAAACTATATAAAAATTAGAATAAGATGACATCAGTTCTGGGCATTTCTGGTCAGTTTTATTTCAAAACGTTATAAACGACGTTTCGCCCTCTTAACGTTAGGGCTAATCAGGTAGAAAAGAATGTTCAAGTTTTAGTTTAGTTCTATGTACAAAGAAAAAGAAAGAAAAACGGAAGAAATGGAGGAGAATTATTATTTTGTTTAAATTTTTTGCTATAGGGCGCTACGATCATTATACATTATAACTGAGTCTTTGCACTCACCATTAGAACTCGAAGTTTTATAACCTTGGGTTTAAAAAGGATTAAAAACACGTGACATCAATTATTGTGTGGATTGTCGAAAATTGCTTAATCTAGTTACATTCCACCCACGGCAAGGTAGAAAGATTCATCAAATAATAAATTGTGGACCAACACTGTTTATCCTACCCTTGCCATAGGTGTACTTGCCATGGGTGTATCTCATTGAAGAACGAACCAACTTACCGAAAGATATTTTCATTAAACTTTTGGAGTTTTGCTTAAAAAATGCATATTGTTTGTTCAATGGTACCTACTATCGCCAGACATATGGGGTTCCCATGGGATCGCCAGTATCTGCCGCGTTTTTGGACTTGGTAATGGAAAACATTGAAATTGATGTTCTCGCTAACCTTCCGTATGAAATAACTTTCTTCTATCGTTACGTAGATGATATTTTTGCTTGCGCTCCGGCGGAAAAGATAGAAAATCTACGGTCGAGATTTAACAAATACAACCCTCGACCAAATTTTACGACAGAAAGGGAGGAAAAAGAGACTATCAATTTCCTTGATGTTACCATGAAAAGAGTTGGTGACAAGTTTGAGACTGATTGGTACAGGAAACCAACGTGGTCTGGAAGGTACATGAACTCCAACTCATATGCTCCACTTAAATATAAAATTAGTGTTATCAATAGTCTCACAGACAGAGCCTTCCTACTTTCCGAAAAGAAATTTATTTCAGAAAACTTATCTCTGGTAATGAACACCTTATTACAAAATGATTTCCCTAAGACATTATTAGAGAAATTTATCAATAAACGTATAGAAAAATTAACTTCAAAAACGAACAATAATGTCAAGGTACAGAAAGTAGATTCTAATAAAATTATTGTACTACCATATGTGGATCAATTTGAACATAAGATTAAAGAAGTATTGAATAAAGAAAGTTTCAGAACTATTTTCCGATCACAAGAAGATATGTTTGGATGTTTCCGAAATCTGAAGGATCCTGTAAGCAAAAAACAAAGATCGCACTCAGTTTATTGTATAAAATGTAGAGACTGCGAAAACTTCTACATTGGTCAATCAGAAAGACCTATTAGCGTGAGAATTAGGGAGCATGTAAATGACTGGAAAAAAGATAATAGGAACACAGCCTTGCCGAGCACTCCCACAGTCTAAATCACGAATTTTATTTTTCTAAAGTTAAAATTTTGAGCACAGAAACAAACTACAGAAAGAGGATGTTCAAAGAAATGTTTCATATCGTAAAAAACAGCGATCCGATTAACAAACGGACAGGCACTCAAAATTTGAGCTTTGCATATATGAATGTTATACAGAATATTAAGCATTGCTAATGGATGTAAAAATTTTTTTTTTAAATCGATTTCAATTATGCGATTTAGGGATTTTGTTCTTCGTTCACACTAATCAGAATTCAAGAACAAAACAAATGTGACGTCATGCAACTACCACGACACCTAGAATTTGAGTCCATTCAGTCGTTGTGAACTTAACTGTAAATAAAGCCATGCTTGGAATATGCTTCGAAATAATACAAATATGCCAGGTCACGCAGTACACCCATGGCAAGGGTAGGATAAACAGTGTTGGCCCACAATTTAATATTTGATGAATCTTTCTACCTTGTCATGGGTGGAATGTAACTAGATTTAGCAATTTTTGATAATCCACACAATAATTGATGTCACGTGTTTTTATTCCTTTTTAAACCCAATGTTATAAAATTTCGAGTTCTAATGGTGAGTGCAAAGACTTAGTTATAATGTATAATGATCGTAGCGCCCTATAGCGGACAATTTAATCAAAATAATAATTTTCCTTCCTTTCTTTCATTTTTCTTTGTAAATAGAACTAAATTAAAACTTGGACATCCTTTCCTACCTGATGAAGCCCTACGTTGGAAGGGCGAAACATTGTTTATAACGTTTTTAAATAAAACTGACCAGAAATACCGAAAACTTATGCCATCTTATTCTAATGCAATAACTTAGTCGACAACCATAACATCAATTTATATATAAAAACTAGTTATATATTTTCAGTTTATCATTGATAATGAAAAGGTGTTGGTTTCCTGAAAACTGGAAATTTGTTAGTCTGAATTATATATCTAAGTTCAGAGTCAGAAAAAATTAAAACTACGAAGGTCCCTGTGTGTGATCTGACCGTCGCGTCATCTGTAGTATCGTGTAGGCGCAATAACCTTTGGAAAGGCTTCTCAGATTAGATTAGGCTTTGACAAACTCTTCGGAAGTCCGATAAGGAAGAATAGGTTTATCTCTCAAATATTTGTTTCGAGAACTTCTGATGTGATCCATCCAAAAAAATGTTTAGAGTAATCGAGAATTCCATTTTCCGCCTAATCCACGCCGGATACAAACGAAATTCTGCGAAAGAGATTTTTTATCTCTCCTGTTTTTTCTGGCATAATCATGCTGTTTCCGTGTACTTTTTTTTGTCAATATACACTTTTGGTCCAATTCATTGTGCACTGTTGCCGAATAACTGAAATGAGGTTAAAAGTAGAATGCAATATTATAGGAGCCTGCTTACCCCTTTGATGAGAGATTCCCCCACATACCCGGATGTAATGAAGTATGTTTTTTTATTGGCTCTCAACCAAAAACATTACTGAACCAAACTTGGCGGAAAAAAGATGAGGGTCTCCCAATCGTTTGAGACACCCCAAAATGCTCGATTCCTGTTATTAATGAGAAAGAAAATTAAACATGCTGAAGCCAGAACTTTATGTTGTTTCTAGTATGAGAAAATAATTTTTAAGGGATATAAATTACCTCCCCTCACAACATACCTTCATAAGGCAGAGAGGCTGAAAGAAGTGCGCTAAATTAACGTCCCTCAACAAAGAATCCGACGGCACCATGACTGATCTTTCGGAATCTCCGGCATAATACGGGAGATTTTACCATCCTGTCACATGGTATCCATTATTGATTCCAAATAAATTATATTTTTCTCCCTGCGGGTAGCTGCCCGTGCTCTAAGCACATACTTATATTAACTTTTGAACATCTGTATAGCTGTTGACAGCTTAGAATGCCCAGCGAGTTCAGCCGCACAAGATCAAGAAACGTTGTTACGTGCAAGGTGGGTGAGAATAGCAAACGGGATTATACGAAAATTCTTCTCTCAAAATAAGATGCTCTAGAAAGAAATGTTCTCCATTGAATGAAACGACGAAATATATGACGCTCTCAGGAATTTGTAGCAAAGAATATCTTAAATAAAGTATTTGGATTATTTACTCAGAAGAACAATTGATAAAGTAATACAGACGAATGCTCATAGTGCACACATGGAAAACACGGAAATCCAGAGCAAATAATCAAATCGAACTCCTTAAGTGGCAGAAATGTATAATAGACAATCCTTTCTTGAAAATGTACTTCAATGACTAAGAGCTGAAGCATCTTGCTTTGAAGACGTAACCTATTCAATGGAGAATGACATCTCATGCCTCCTATGTCACACGAACAGTTAAACGATTTGCAGATAAAGTAACAGCAGCATCTTCTCACGTGTGTGGTTTAGAGATGAAAGGCGTATTCATAAAAATACAGAAAAGTGAGTTAGAAAACAGGAAGAGGAAAAAGCTGACAAGTAAACTGTAATTGGTAAGAATCATCGGAATTCATAAGTTATCAGGATTCCCAAATTCTACTTCGAATTTGAAATTGAAATTCTATTTCGAAATTGGGCGGCGAGCACGCACTGGCGCTTCCTAAATCTTATTTAGAGTCAATGCGGTGTATTACCTCTGTTATACATGATATATGTTGCCGACATAATCAAAAATGTACCAAACGGGGTAACGATATCTTAATTTGCAGATGACATTGCGTTATACTCTAGTAATTTATTCTCACTGCAAAAAGCCCTTGATCGAGTTGAAAAAAATTTCGCTGATATAGAACTTTTTTTCGCCCCAGAAAAAACTCTCCTTATACATTACAACATCAGGGACATTAATCCCGGGAAAGCGGTTAATAAAATAGATGGGGTAATATTTAAATGCAGTGAATCTGTCAGGTTCCTTGGAATAATTTTCAATTGCAAGCTCTCATTTGTCTCACAACTTAATAAAGTTAAGTCACGATGTTCTTGAGCATCCAACAAAGGTAAATGCATACAAATAATCTTGAGAGGAGCAGATCCTACTAATCTGCTCACCCTTTACAAGAGCTACGTAAGATCTATAATAGATCACGCAATATATGTGTACTATCCTTATCGCAAGCATCAACAGAGAAAACTAGAAGGTATCTGATGAAATGCCATAAGAATAGCGCTCGGATTCCGCAAAACGACACCGACGAAAATACTCCTTGCCGAATCCAAACTGCCGTCAATTTTCGAAAGGGCCAAATTTCTATACAACATGTATATTTCAGAAAATTCTATCGGATGAAAACTCATGTATAAATAAGACTGTCAAAAAGTACTATCTTCGAATAAGAAATAGCCAAAGAAAAAAGGAATGACTGTATGAAACATGCATTTGGAATGTTGTTCGCCTAGGTAACAACATAATCAAGTCAAGAAACTATAATATTTATGTACACAATTATATCATGATAGCAACGCCAATCCCATTGAAAAGAATTAGTGATCTAAAAAAAATCAACACATAAGCCTAAGTAAAATATGTAATGACTAAGACTCTCTAGGTACAATGGTATTCTATATGGACGGGAGTAAGACTCGCTCAGTGTTCTCGAATACATGTTTTGAGAGCTCTTTATTCAGATTCCAACAAAGGTGTCTTGTATAGTATGTGCGCAGTATGTAGAACTGTGTTTACACGATAACCTTCGCAAGCCTGCTCAGATTGGATCGAGTTTTGGCAAACTAATTCTAGGCCTTGAAAAAAGTAATTTCTGTAACACTCATTTTTGATGAACGATTATGGTTGGATTCCCAAATAAAATGTTTCCGAGATTAAGAACTTGATTTTTTGGTCGAACAATAGGAAATACAGAACAAATGTTGCAAGAAGAACTGTTTAACTTGAAGAGATAAGGAAATTTATTCCAGGCTTCCACTCCAGACAGACAAGTTTTCTTCATGTTTTGATTAGGAATAAAAATTTTATTCCTTGGCCGACTCATGTGACATAACAAAAACACCATAATTCCAATTATTGCTCAACAGAAGAGTGTTCCTCTTACACCGCTATTCTTTCACTGGAGAAACTGTCAGGTGCTGCAATCAGGCTTCTTCAAAAAATCATGCCTGTTCCAGGGAATCAAGAAGCATCAACATTCAGGTCCTTTTCAAGCCCCATGATCTGCCTTGAATAGATGCCGTACTTTGTAAGGATCTCTCAATGGATTCCAACTTATGGACAAGTATAAGCAAGATGCCTAGACTATGAAAAATTTGAGAACAAGTATAGAAGGTTGGGAAAGGAGATGCTAGTGCCGACTAATGTAATGATTAAGAATGATGAAAGTGACTGCGCATGGTACATGGAACAGAATAAGTTTAACACAAGAGAGGAAACGTTGGAGAACATCGCCTCCAGTGGCGATATAGGAATGGAAACTTGCAAAATCATATTTGCAATTGAGGGTTAGTGGAGCTTGAGATTAAGGAATTATCAAAAGTGGACTGGTGTCTACCAAAATTCTAACGAGAAGAGGAATCTGAGAAGGCCAAAGCTGTTTCATGCTAAAGAGTTTATGTAAAGGAAAAATAATTATTTCGAGCAGATCACAGTAATAGTTGTAGAAATTTTTTTTCGTCTCACGGTCAATCGTTGAAAAAGTAAAAATAAATCGGGACAAAAATTTATTTCTTCACTCAGATGTTATTTTCACATCAAGAGAAAACTCCTTTCTTCCATAATTCCTCTACGTTTCGGTGCAATGCGTACCTTTTTTAAGAGGTTTAATCTAAAAAGTAGGAATAAATATAAGTAGTTATGATATGAAATAGTAATGTTTAAGTTACAATTTATATGGAAAAAAATGATTACAAATCGTTATAGATTTTGTCTTTACCTAAGTTCAAGAACAAGTTTTTACTACATCAAAAAACGGAAGAATGAAAAAAATCGAGACATCAAAAAACGAACGCACTGTGAAGTGATGTCAAAAATTGAAAAAATCGTCAAATATGCAAGTTTATAAAATGAGTGCACTTCACGTTGACTCGTATTAAGATTCGCAAGGTTTTTGGAGACTTCAAATTACAAATGATAAATTTGAAAAAGGACTTTTTGACGTCTTGATTTGCTCATTCTTCCTTTTTTTAGTGTAATAAAAACTGATTCTTAAACTCAAGTGAAAACAAAAAAAAATTTATAACAATTTTCGTTTATTTTTTCCATATAAATTGTAACCTAAACATCATTATTGCATATCATAACAACTTATATTTATTTCTATCGTTCAAATTAAACCTCTTGAAAAAGGTACGCGATGCACCGAAACGTAGAGAAATTATGGAAAAGAGGAGTTTTTTCTTAATGTAAAAATAAAATCTGAGTTTGAAAAGAAATTTTTGACGCGATATATTTTTATTTCTTCAACGATTGACCGTAAGACAAAAAAAATTCTACAACTACTACTCCAAGAATATAATCGGTCGAAAAAAAGAATTATTCTGATTTGATATTACTCAAATCAATCAACAGATCATTGTAAGGTTGGCGATGGAGAAATAATCATCGTTAGAAGTCAAATCAACTTGATAATATGACATGAGCATAAGGAAGAACGATAAGAATTTGTAAATGAGACCCTAAGGCAAAGAAGAGTAAGGAACAATAGGAACACAATAGCTTGCACAAAAGTATTTTTGATGCAAAGGGAGAAGAAGATGTGGCAAGAGTATGGGTGTTCAGACGAAAATTCTTTATACAGAAAAGAAATTGCCTGAAGTATTTTCGTCAATCTATAGGAACGTTAACTTCATGTAAATATAGTTTCTGACGTTTCTGGATGTGCTGTATCAACGATATTGTTTGAAAAATTACTTGAATTCTATCTTTTTTCTTCATAGTTTTCGATAAAGACTACATCATCCAACAAGAAACACACAAAGCGATTAGATAAGGGCTGATATAATAATCAAGATATAGAATCAAAGTGAATATTAGCATGAATTCCAAGACAGCTATGAAACAATTCTATCGATTTCAAGCATAACTATATTCTCGATCCATCTAATTATGAGCTTTTCCTCTGTGTCGCAAGAATGAGAACCCTTTATATTTTGGTCTGTTATTTAACAATCATCTTCAGCTGCATTGGTAAATGTGAAATTATTATTATTATTATTATTATTATAAGAGTAAATTTATGATCTCAAGTAGCTTTTGATCTTTACAGAGAAAACATTTTTGTCCACGCGTTCCGCCTTAAACCACAGCACTAATTTTGTTCTTCCGAAAATCCGTTAGGTTAAGAATTCAAAAATTTTATTCTAAATAATTTCTGCTACACATAACTAGGGTCAGAAGAATATTCTGAAAACATTCAAATTGATCTCTCTCCAATTCCTTGTTTGTTGCAGAGTTAAGCTCGCAGTTCGAGTGTTTACCGAATGGCGCCCCTATTTTTGTTGTTCCTCGAAGCAGACCTTCCCCTTCTTTGGACATACAATTTCCTCTATATACTCCTGAGAGGCCTTCTCATCCTGCTGAGCCTCCTGGTTCCAGGTCAAGGACTCCTCCTGGACAACATCGACCTCCTGACAAGGCATTGGCTTATCACATAATGCTTCCATCGCCTGATGGTTTGGGATGTGGAATTGAGAACCTTGAACTTATTCGAGTTATTCCTAAAGCAAATCCGTATTTGATATTTGAACTGCGGAGATACACGTTTCCTCCTGGAAGTAAAATAAAACAGAAGAAAAAAGGGAAGAATTTGTTTGATCCTGTACCGAAGGAAGAACAAATTGTATTATCAACGACAAATGGTGAAGTTTTCGCAATGTTAGAGGGTCCTACTCTTCTTGCTGGAATTTATCAATATAAAAATGGCGCTCAAAGACGGGCCAAGATCAACATGGAAAGTGGCTTGGTTACTTTCTTGACCTCGAATGAGATCGACGAAGTTCCAGTAGGTGGCCGCCGCCCAATCGACTTTAATTTCAAAGTGGAGTATGTAGACCCTTATGTAAAGCATATCCCTTACCGCTAAAAATATAATTGAAAAATTGCAAAACTAAATTGTCTGCTACTTATTTGGAGATCTTCTCAAGATAAAGAATCCTCAAAAATGTTCACTGAAGCCTAATCTAATCTGATCAGTCTTCCAGAAGTTATCGTGCCTGCACATTCCTACAAACTGACTACAGACACCTTTACAAACATAATTTATTCTAGCAAATAGAATAAACAGTTAAGTATAAATAAACATTAATTGTATCGTGGATACGATAGGTTTCAGATGTGTACGATCGATAACTTTTCAAATCGCATAGAATTTTGTGCAGTACAAGAGCAAATTAAAATTCTCCCATTAGGTAGCATATCAGCATCCGAGCTGTTTATTTGAATATTAGGAATTCAGTGAAATAACCTAATTGCTACAATCCCATTTTTAGGGGGTGTAGCGGAGTATAATATGTCTACAGGAATTGATTAAGTGGTACTACAACTTCGAAGGAAAAAGTTGATAAAGAAAAAGCAAAGAGAATCGCCTCTTCTCTCTCTATTATCTTTCGTCCCCTTTCTTAAAAATACAAAAAAATCATTAGTCTGATAGCCGGGCATCCTCGTTAGGAGTTGGCGCCCCACGTTAGGTGCCAATTTGTAATGCTTCAAATTTATCAAATGATATTTCTGGCTGCATTCGACTTCGGGACAACACTTTGAATATTCCTAATCATACTAAAAATTATTTGTCATCTTCTTACAAATTTGTCGAGGCGCCAGGTCTTTCTTGGACCAGTTTCCTACATCAAAATTATCAAATTTTCTCAGTAATGCATTAGGATCTTTTTTATATCGAAACAATTCTTGAAAATGGAGGGGGGGGGGGGGGGGGGCTTTCGTACGGGAAAGGTTCCTCATTTCTATAAATAATTACTCGTGCATTCCCAAAGATTTAA
>WSXT02085356.1:0-11884 GCA_011762715.2 Neuroterus valhalla
ACAACTTAGTTGAAAATGTATGTATTTTTGCTTTGGTTTAAGGTTCTACTTCTTTGTTAAAAGTATTAATGCTTTTCGATAAATTTATTTGTTTGATAATTTAATTCTTAGATGAAAAAATTATTGCTTGCAATGTGTGATTCAATCATTAAATTGAAGATTATCTTTTTAGTAGAAAAAAATCTTTGTTGTAGAAAATAGAAATTGAAATCCTATTTGTGCGTGAAAGTTCATCGATTCAAGCAAAAAGTTCAACTGTTCAATTTTTCCGTCATCGATTCATCTCCCTTGGTCGAAAATGCAACAACTTAGTAGAGATTCAAATTTTTTTGTTAAACATATATTTTATTGGCTGAAGATTCATCTTTCTTTGTGGTTTGGAAACTGGCTTTCCTCACCGATATTATAACTTTTATATTCTCGGTTAAAGAAGGCTACTTTTCTTAAAAGAATTCAAATATTCGGTTGAAAGTCGATGTATTCTGTTATTGATTGTCTATTTTTGCCTTCTGTTCGAGAATCCAGCATTTAAAAAAAATTGTTTATGCTAGGAAATTTGTTTTATTGGCTGGAAATTATTCGGTTCTGTTAGAGCATTCGATTAACTTGTTGAAATTCCCCCATCTTGGTTTAATGCAATGTTTTTGATCAGATTTCAAATATTTTTTGTTTTGAATTTGGCCTATAATGTTTTTCATCGAGAATTCACATTTTGGGTTCCAATTCAACTGTCCTCTTTCCTCAAAAGTACTATTCGAGATAGGATCTTTTACCTGCCTTTCTATGGATAAGGAGCTTCTAGTTTGCCACTTCCGAAATAGAACCCTACGCTCCGAACTTCATGAAATAGATCGCTGTCACTTTGCCCCACAGGGAAGAATGGTCTTCAGTTCAGTTTATAAATTTTGAAGGGTTTCCTGAATAATCTTATATAAATGAAATTGTTAATTAGGATAGGAAGATAGTGAGTCGGCATTAATCCACGTGCAGGTCATGACACGTCTTACGATTGATATAATATTACAAAATCATGTCTGAATCGCGACAATTGATCACAGCAACACACAAAGCTTCAGCTCAAATCACAATGGCAAAGCTAAATGACAAAGACGATAGGATTTTATCGGTCCGAAATGATAGGTTTGGAATTTGGGATTTCTAGTGGAATTTCTGATGATCAAGGTAACTTGAAGGACAATAGCCAGCCTGAGTCGAGCACAACAGGAGTCTATTCCTCATTCAACAATGGCAGTGACTTAGTACTGGATCCGGGTTTCTATATTCTTCAAATATGGGGCGGATTCCGGGTTTTTTTTTATACAGATGGATCCTTCCTCTCCTGTTTCAAGAACTCTTTCGCACGTTATTTCAACTATAGAAAAAAATGTAAATATGAATAATGGTATTATAAAAAACATAACGTACAGAAGGCTCTTCTTGTTCGTGGATGGTGATGAATCGATATTCGATAATCTTGTGTGATCGAGAATCGATTAGTAGAGTAGTAGACACAGGCAGAGAAGGAGTGAGTAGAGTCTTGGTTGCTTGGCTTGGCCACCATGCTGCATTGCCGCAGGATACTCTCCTGAAACAGGGGATGACACTTAAGTTTTCCGCAGAAAGTCGCTTATTTGAATAGGTAGCACACATGCAAAATGAGAAAATCGATGCCAATTTTTTGATAAAATGAAAAAAAAAGAATTTCATCACATCATCATCTTAATCGAAGATTTTCCAGGAAAGAGCGGAGACGTGAAACCTAACACTCCTCAGGGTACGTGACATCTAGTCATCGCTGATTAGTCGCAGGAAAACTGGTCGACAGGGCAACTAGCCGCCGTCCGTAAAGTCGCTAGCCAACTAGTCGCTAGGACAACTAGCCATCAGCCGAATAGCTGCCGGGGCATCCAGCCAAGCGAGGAACAAGCCGCAAGACTTTAGGTCACCAGGACATCTAGTCGCTAGGACAACTAGCCGCGAGGACAAAGAGACGATAGCTGGACAGTCTTTAGGACATCTAGCTGCCATGACAGCTAGTCGCCAGGACAATTAGCCGTCAGCTTGTAGTCGCTGGAACACCTAGCTACCAGGGCAACTGGTCGCAAGGACAACTAGCTGCCGGCCGACTAGTCGCTATGATAACTAGCCGTAGGTCAAAAAGTCGCCAAGACAACTAGCCGCTAGAAAAACAAGCCATTGGACAAATAGTCACTGTAAAACTAGTCACTAAGAAAACAAGCCGCCGGCCGAATAGTTACCGGGACATCCAGCCGCCAGGACAACTAGTCGCTAAGACAACTAGCAACTAGTCAAAAAGTTGCCAGGACATCAAGCTGCCATTACAACTAGTCGCTAGGACAATAAGCCGCCGGTAAACTAGTCGCTAGGGAAACTAGCCGCCAGCCGAATAATCATTGGAACATCTAGCCGCTTGGACAACTAGCGGCCGGGACAACAAGTCGCCGCCTGAGCATTCGCTGGACAACTAGTCGCTAGGACAACTAGCGACTAATCACCGGGATACCTAGTCGCGAGGGCAATTAGTCGCTGGGACAACTAGACGAAGCTCGAAAAGTCGCTCGAACATCTAGCTGCCATGACGACAAGCCGCTAGCTTACTAGTCGCTGGACAACTAGTCTCTAGGACAACTAGCCGCCAGCCTATTAGTCGCTGGTACATCTAGTCGCGAGGGCAATTAGTCGCTAGTACAACTAGCCGACGGTCAGAAACTCGACAGAACATCTAGCTGCCATGACATCTAGTCACTAAGACCTCAAGCCGCCAGCCTACTAGTCGCTGGACAACTAGTAGCTAGGAAAACTAGCCGCCGGCCGAATATTCACCAGGACATCTAGCGGCCAGGACAGCTAGCCGCTAGGACAACTAGCTGCCGGCCTACTATTCGCCAGAACACTAGCCGCTAGGACAACAAGCCGACGGTGAAAAAGTCGCCAGGAACCTTTGTCGCTAGGACGACAAGCCACTGACCGACTTGTCGCTGGACAACTATTCGATAGTAAAATTAGCCTCCGGCCGAATATTTACCGGGACATCTAGCCGCCAGGTCAACTGGTCGCTAGGACAACTAGCCGGCAGTAAAAAAGTTGCCAGGACATCTAACTGTCAAGACAACTTGTCGCTAGGACAAGAAATCGCCTTTGACTAGTTGCTTGAGAACTAGTCGCTAGGACAACAAGTCGCCAGCCGACTCGTCACTGGACAACGAGTCACTAGAACAACTAGCCGCAAGCCTTTTAGTCGCCGGGACGTCTAGCTGCTAGGACAACTAGTCGCTGGGACAACTAGCTGCTAACCGACTAGTCGACGGACAACTAGTCGCTAGGAAAACTAGCCGACGGACAACTAGTCGCCAGGACAACAAGTCGCCAGTCCGATAGTCGCCAGGACAACTAGTTGCCAGAAATACAGTGACAAAGTCGACGTGTACATATTTGCATGGGATAATTTGTCAGCAAATGAAGAATATACAAACTCTTTTCAGATATTTATTTGCAATCAAGCACTTTACCTACTTAGGTTCTACCAGAAGTTCCCAGTATTCAAATGAATTTCTTTTGACAGCGGCAATCGAGAAAAGCCTTTCTTGCGAAAATGAGTTTGAGAGTATCCTAAATTGTTATTTTTATTCTGCTAGAATTGAGGAGATATTTCGACACAAAGAGAAACAAGTATTGGAGGAGCTGATAAAACAAGAATTGAATTACAATTCATTTCTTTTTAAGCTAAATTCTTTTGTGGGACATTGTTTCCCAAAACATGATCTCATCATCAAATGGTATAACTTTTCTAGAGGATAACTAATGACAGCTCTTGCCTTAGCATTATTTTTCTTCAACTCCGATATTCTGTCCAGAAGTCCTGCACCACCTTCTGGTTTTATCTGTCTACCATCTATCCAAAATATAATCCACTTTTTGTTGGGTACTGGTTTTAAATACAATAAGCAGACTGAACATGATATAAGAATATCTTTATGCATAACTGTTTTTTATAATAAACATAAATATATAATTAAAATTGGATGAAGAGGATTAAAGTTAGAGTGGAAGAAGTTATAGGCGAGAGAGACAGAGGAGAATATGGTTGTACTGGGGGGGGGGGAGGCAATGCGAGAATGAGGAGGAAAGTGTGTGCAAAAAAAGAGAAGATTAGAAAGAAGAAACAAGGGATAGCGAAACCGTGGTGGGATAGAAAATGAAAAACGATTAAGGGAAAGGTTGAAAAGAAGTATGAAAAATGGAATGAGGGTACTCCAAAGAGGGGTTCGTGTAAATGAGGAAGGAGTTTAAGAAAATGTGTAAAAGGAAAGAGCAAGGCCAAGAGGAAGATCTGGAAGAGGAGTTGAAAACTATAAGGACCATGGGCGACGTGTGAAGGATAATTAATAGGTTTTGGAAAGCAGAGGGAGGGAATAAGTGATAAGATAAAAAGTGAGGAGTGGAGAGATTTTTTCAAAGAGTCATTTCAGGGCTTAGACAAACGAAAATGAGATGAGGGAAGTAGAAAGACGAGGGATGGAGCGGGTATGGAGTTGCAGCACGTGGTGAACAGGGAAATAGCGTAGATCTCAAAGGAGCGTTACCTTCAGGTGATAGAGGAAGGTTGTGAGAGGCTATGTAGGATAGGAGGGTTGAGGAAGGGCTGATGGAGAGGGTGAGGGAGGTGTATGAAGAGACGAAGGATAAGGTAAGAGGGAGGGGCAGGATCTTGGAGGGTTCCTGGGTAGATAGGGAGTTGAGGCAGGGGTGCACGCTTAGCCCAACGCTTTTCGCGATCCTAATCGTGGACATGGAGCAGAAGCTGGAGGAAGGAGTGGTAGGGGAAGTTAGGATGGACAGGGTTAGAATGTGATCACTAGCATATGCAGATGACATAGTTATGTTGGCAAAAAGTGAGGAGGGCCTAAAGGAGATGATGAAGAAGTTGAGAAGATACCTGGATAGGAGTCGGTTAGACCTAAATGCGGAAGAGTCCAGGGTTTTGGTATCAGGAGACGGGGTGAATGGGATAAGAAAAGAGATTTGAAGTGGAAAGGTGCGGCTGTGCAGGAGAGGAAAGAGTTTGTGTACCTGGGCTTCCGATTCAGTAGGTATGGAGGATTGAATGTTCATATAAAAGAGAGAGTGAAGAGGGCAAATGTTGTGATGAGGCAGCACTCGCTTGCGATGAGTGTGCTGCTGCATGGAGTATAGGTGTGGGGTGCGTTAGGAAGTAAATAGGGTACAGGAGAGGTACATCAAATGGACACTGGGGTAAGACAGAAGCACACCTAGTTATGTCGTTAAGAGGGAGACGTGGAGCACGAATTAAGTGATCCCAACAGGTAGCCGAGCGTGCAAGTATAAGAAAAATTCTTGGAAAAATGAGGAAGAAGGCTAGTGAGGAAGTTTTGGTAGAAGAAGGAGAACTGGGGAGAAGATGGAAAGATGGGGGGTGGGAGAGAAAGGTATTTCCGTAAAAGTGTTCTGCATGCGGATGGAATGTGGAGATATAAAGAGGGGGGTCATTCCAACGAGAAGAGCGCGATACTTGTGCGAGAAAGGAGGAAAAGGAAGCCAGGAGATAATAGCAAGAATGAGATATGGAAGCATGGAAGGCGCTAATAGGTTCTTGCTTCCGGAGGAGAAGTGAATGTGCGAGTTGCGTGGAAAGGGGTATGCAAAGGAGGAACACTGGGTAGAAGAACGCGAGAAGGTGGAAAGGAGTGGAACAAGCATGGAGGTAACTCTGCATGAAAGAGGAGAAAAAACGGCGGTTGCTTGGGTGAAGGGGGTTCTGAGTAAGATGGAGAGGAAGAGAAGGAAGAAGGAGGAGGAATGGAGATAGATGTGTAATGAAGAGAGGGAGTAGATGGAAGATCAATGTAAATAATGTAAATAGCAGATAAGGAATAGCGAATAAGTCAATCGGTAGGGACCACGGAGGCAAAGTTGTGTGTGGCGAGAGATGGCAAGAACCCTGAATTTTTATTTAAAATATGATATAAAAAGAATAATGACACGCATAATAAGCATGTTTGTTCCCTAGAAAAATTGAAAAGTTGGTCTTGAAAAATGCATTTCTCACCATTGAGTACGTGAACGGTGATCGACTTGGGTTGAGCGTTACTTGGATTGCAAGTATATCGACCTGAGTCCGATGGCTTGGCTTGTTGCACCAATAGGAAGCTCGTGGTGCTATCACTTTTTTCCGTCACTACGGAAACGCCTCCCCTCGTAGAATCATAGCTGATTATCTGAAAAAAAAATCAGAAAGACCCTCTATCATTTTTCAGAAGATATAACAGAGGTCGAACCTCAACAAACATTTGGGGAGTTACTTCTGATTGTAACAATTCCTCTTCGATATCCACCAGGAAACATACGAACTCCATTCAGGAGATAGATTAATCAGGTAATGGAACGATCTTTCCCCGTCAAATTGAGAGAGTGGAAATCAAAAATATTCTCTAGAAATTATATAGATGGTAACAAAAGAGGAGGTATAGAGTCCGATTCCTACTATACCGACATCACTCCTGTTAGGGGTGTCTTGTTTCCCTTTCGATTCACAAATCCAAGTGTGAATATTTTCAAAAGTAGTGCATGTGAATGTTCGGGAAGGAAATTCTATCAAATCCGGAAAATGAGTCGAGGGAAATCCAGCATAATAAGATTTTAAATAATATATTTGGGGAGTTATGAGGAGTTTGAGTTTGAGGTTAGTTGGTGATGTCAGTGGAGGCAGAGATCAACGCAGATGGACATTACACATGGAAAAGAGAATCACAATTTTTTCAAATTTCTTAAAAAATACAAATTTGATATTTTATTTCACAAGCAAGTAATCAAATAGAAGACTCCACACACTTCTCCATACTTAAAAATAATTTCTCGACCTGAAAATTTAACTTTTCCACTTTCTGATGGAAACGATTCGTTCCTGTTTGAGAATCCAACTATTTCTTTTGAACTCGTGTATTTTGTTTTGAATTTATTATTTCAGTAGAATATTTGATTATTTATTGGGTATTCAGCTACTTGGTTGAAAGTAAGACGACATTGTTAAAACTTTCATTCATTATTAGAATTCAACCGCTTTTTTACTTATTCCCTAATCGACACCTAGCTATTCTTGTCCATCATCTTTCCGCTGATCCTCTCCGGGAATTTTTTGATAATCCTTCTCTTTTTATTACTCTCTCTTTATTACTTCTCTGAAAAATCCTTTTCTTTTTCCTATCACTTTGATTCTCTAACCCTCTACCCTCTTTCATCCAAATCTTTGTGAAACTTCCTCTTTTACTCAAAACTCTTCCTACCTGTGTTCTTCACTTATCCTTCTGAATCTCTTCCCACATCATATACACCAACGTTCTTGATTCTACCCTGAATGCCTATCTAATAATATTTTTCTTGCATCTTCTACATCTCCTTTTCCTTCTCTCATCCCTGTAGCTTCATTGTTTCCGCCTTTTCCTTAATATTTTGCGTAATCTGTGCTCTATCTTCCTCATTCTTACCTCTTACAACTTCTGATATTGCCATCTTACCATCTATTTCAGTCCTTTCTGATGCATTTTTTCAATCCGGGAATTCAACCCGTCATTCCTCCTTCTTTATCCGCTAAGAGCACTATATCATCCGCATAGGCTAGTGTGTATATTTTCTCTTGACCTAATGTTCCTCCTCCCTACCTCTTTTTTCATTTTGTACTCCAGATCTGAAATTGAAATATTAAACAAGAGTAGGCTACGCGAACATTCATGTCTCACACCTCAAGCTGTTCAGAAATATTCTCCTTTTTGTTCCCTTAACCTTAGGTTAATTTTTGTCTCCCTGAAGATTGCCACTCTTGTCCTTAAACCTTCTTTTATCTCCTTCTTCTCCATAGCTATATTAATCTTTTTCCTGTCCAATGAATCGAAATCTGCTTTCAAATTCACAACCATCGCTTTCAAACCCCCTTCCCATATTATAAATCTTCTTTTTAACATATAATTCAGCTCATATATATTATCCATCACTCTGATACTCTTCCTATATCCCGTCTAATCCAGTGAAAATATTTTCTTTTTCTCTTTTTCTTTTTTTCACCTCTCTGAAAGTATTGACTCACACATTTTATGTAATGTCCGCATCACCATCGTCCTCTGATAATCTCTAGCTTCTTTCACCCACTCTTTTTCAACTTTTGGTACCACTATTCCTTCCTCCCCAAGATTTCTAGGAGTCTTTTCCTCTCCATACCTTGTTGCACATTATCCACGCAGACTGCCTTAATTCTTTATTCGCATACTTCCATACTTCACTGATCCCATCGCCGTCTCCGTTTCTTCCCTTCTGATATTCTCTTCTTCGTCCTTCTCCCTTCCCTCTTTCTCTCCAATCATTACTTTACTTTCCATTTCTTCCAACAGTTTCATAAAATATTCTTCTTATGCAAACATTCCATTCCTGCATCCTCCCATACTGCAATTCCTCTCCTCCCTTTTCTCAATTCCTTCCTCACTTTGTTTTTTCCCTCCTAACTTTCTTTACTCAAGCTGCCTCTTCTGTCATTTCTGCTGACTCTTTTCTCAATAGTATCCTCTTAAATTGACTTTACCTTTCCTATCTAAATTTCTACATCTTAATATACATTTCCTCCTCCCCTTTTCACCATCTTTATCTTTTCTCTATATTTTTTCTCTCTCTACTGCTACTTCAAGTAGATAATGTTCCGAGTATACATACTCTTCTACCTCAAGCCTTCTCATGTTCTTCTTAACGTGACTGTCAATAATAAGGTAGCCTATTACTGTTCCCTCCATTCTTACTGTATGAACCATCCTACCTCTCCCAATTGACTGAGTACTTCCATTTATTCTCCACTCAATACTTTGTCTCTAGAGAGCCTTCCAAACCTATCCCTTCCTTCTCTCTATTCTTCCCTTCCTTTCTCTCCTATTATTGCATTTTAATCTCCCCTCATGAATAAATTCACACCTTCAGCTTTTCTTTACACCAAGACTTCTAACTCCTCTGTCTTTTTTTTTTTCATGTATCTATTCGTATGTACTAATACTATCCTTCGCTTCTCCTTTCCTGTCATTACATTTTCTAATATTTTTTCTTCCTCATGTTCCTTCAGATCATCCTAATATTATTCTTCAGTCGTCAACTCCTTCTTATTTCAACCTTATTTTTCTAATTCCTCTAACCTTCTTAGATTCCCTCTTTTCTTCTTTTTCCTTTAACCTGTATCCCTTTGTCAGCCTTCCTTTCCACTTTTCCACCATCTCTTATATAGTCACATCTCCGTTATGACTACGACTCCTTATTGCTTATATGTAAGACAGTTTCAGATGAAGCAGATCCAAAGACTGTTGTTTCTTTCTTCGACCGTTTTTGGAATTCAAAAATAATTCAGGACATCTCCATATTATTTGGTCAGTTAGTTTTGTATCGTCCGTCTATAAACAGTGTACTAATAATGTGACAATATCATTAATTATTGGAGCCCTTTTTGCCATCTATATATTATAATTGTTGACTCAGACCAATTCCATCGACTCTTGAAAAAGGCCCGCAGTGTGGTCGAAACGTCGAGTTATACAGAATAAAATATGCTACAATGACATATTTTGAAGTTATTTAATTTATTGATGACCGTAAGACCAAATACTATGGAGATGTCCTGAATTATTTTTGGACTCCTTATTGCTCCAACTTCTTCCTAAACCACAACTCCTTTCCTTCTAACCCAGCTTCTTTCCAGTAACCTACCCTCCAGATCTTCCTTCTTCCATTCTCCGACGCCATATTTTTACCATTCTTTATCATTTTCCTCTATTTCTTTCCTTTCTCAACCTTTTTCTCGACTATTACATTCCACTTTCTTGCTTCTCCACTATTCTTCCTATTGTGTAATGCATACGTCCCTCTTCTTATGTAAAATCATTCTTTATTCTCTGTTAACTACCATATAGAAGCCTTTTCTTTGAAATAACCTTCTTCTCATCTTATCCATCATTCAACGTCACCTACTACCTCTTCTTTCTTCATCTCTTCTCAAACTTCCTACTCTCTCTACCTATACCTTCGCATTTATTCGATTTAGCACGTCATCTCCACTTTCCTTTACACCCCTTTCCTCCAAACTCATACTTTTTATCACACTATTCTCTTTTCTTCCCTCTCTATCTTCCTTCCCATTCTTCTTTCTATTTTTCTCAACCGTTTCTTATTCACCTCCTTATTCCTCATTTCTCTCCCTTCAATTTCCTTGAAAGCGCTTTGGATTTTTGCATTCTTGCCTACTTCATTACTTCTCCACTCTTTTTTCAAGTCCCCTCCATTTCTTAAGTTTTTTCTCAAGGTTGTGCATCCTTACTCTCAGTTCTCCCTAACTTTTTCCGTTCCTCTCCTGTGTTCATTCATTCCATGTCTATTTCCCTACTTCATTTTTCCGCTTTGTTTCTCATGTCCCTTATCTTGTCCCTTATTTCTACACTTCTACCATCATTCAAAAAATTTCCTCAAAATTAACCTTCCCAACGTCGTTCTAGTCTCATCTCTGTTTCCATTCATCCTGTTACCCTTACGATCAGGACTTCTACAACTATCTCTCAAAAAAGATGAGTCATGGATATAATTCATGAATTTGTCAAAAAATACATACGTGTTCAACAAAGTAGTTGCTTCACGAAATTGAAAAGATTACTTTCCCAATGAATATGGAATAGTTGGATTTTTGATCAAGTAGAAGTTTTGGCAAAAACTCGAACAAAAAAGAGGATTTTTCAAAAACAAAAAAAAAACTTTGAGACCAAAAAAGCGAAAAAACATAAAACGTTTTTTGAAATTGAGTGTCAAGAAAGAATCTCGAAAAGAATTTGGAAAAAGAGTGGAAAGGAAAGAGAGGATAAAGTCAGCAAATATCGGAGTGATTTTGCGCTTCAGTCTCGGATATTCATAATTCTTTAAGGTCTCTAGAAAACTATAGTTCATAACTCAGACATTTTTGTATACCTTGCGATGTTGGGTTGAACTTTTGTTTTTTCATTTATTTCATACAATTTCTTATGTTTAGAACCAATACCACGAGTCATATAAAAAAATATTTCAGAAACAATTTGTAGGTCTGTTGAATAGTTACAAATTATCTCTCGAACGTTTCTACGTATCTTTCGTCGCTTGCCGTCGAATTGGAGATTCGGATTTTTCCATAGAATTTTCGATGGGTAAAATCAATACCACAAGACCTACCTAAAAATAGTCAAGGGATGTTGTGTAGGTCCCTTTGAAAGCTATGTTCTCTGTTCGGGCATTTTTACATACTTTGCGTTGTTAGGTCAAGAATTTGAGTTTCCAATTGTTCATACAATTTTATGGTTAAAACCAAAATTACAAGTTGAATCAAAAAATGGGTCTGAGACAATTTGTTGGTCTGTCGAGGAGCAACAATTTATCTATTTAACGTTTTTACGTATCTTAAATCGTTCGACGTCAAACTGAAAATTTAAGGAACCGATGCTCAGGTCTGGCTGGTAAACTAACTCATTTTTCCTTTGGGATTCCTTAACAAGTATACCAAAGCTGGATTCAGTCTGTCCATTTTTTAGGAGTTGTCGTGTTTAGAGACTAGCAGAAAGAACTCATGGCCAGATCCTGTTCTTCAGCTTTAGAGGTTCTCAAAACGTAAAGATCCGTTGAGAATTCAAGGTGTGGAACTTTGGACAATTGAATCGATGGTAAGCAAAACCGAGCGAGCGCACGACTTAGTAGGAAAGGGAGCGGATGCTGCTACAAAACGGGAGAGGCAAACGCCGCACAGTGGTTCAAAATCGAAAAGTTGTGTTCATAATCGCCTACAGGTCGTATTTCTTAACCGATTTGAATG
>WSXT02085367.1:0-11883 GCA_011762715.2 Neuroterus valhalla
AGAAATTCGTGTATTTGCGTACACATAAATTAATTTTGCACATGGATGATACAATAATCAAAATTGATGTACAAAAGAAACTAATAATTTGTAGTTTTCAATATATATTAGTACCAAAGGAAAGATATTTGCGAGAATAAATTATAAAAATAATTATAACTTAGTTTTTATCCATATTCAAAAAATGATCACATTCTGCTGCCCTTAAGTGGACCCCATATAAGTGTCCTGCTAACTTGAAGGACGTAAATCGGAGTGAACTTTGGAGAATTAGAAGAAAGATATAAGGCAATTTAATTAATAGAAAGATGGAAAAGGTTAGGGAATCAAAATACAATTAATGGTATTGGATAATAAGGAAGGAAGAACGAAAAACTATGTGGAAAAGTAGTAAGGAGAAAAGAGATCAAATGCAGCTTCAGACAGTGCTTCTGGGGGTATGTAGTGAGCTGCTCAATGTCAGGGAGTGCTGCGTGGCTAGTAACGTGATCTTTTCGGCAAAGCTGATCCCCTGCTCTCAACCGCGACTGATTATAGGGTCCAACCTGTAGCTTGCTGCTGTGACATATCAATAATCCTACTTAGCAACTGGACAGCTAAAGTAGGCAAGCTAGCTTCGATGCCATTCCAGTTGACCCACGGGCGCTGAATTTTCGCTGCCAACTCTTGCTTCGAAGCCTTCATGTAGAACACTGCCTTAAGGTTTTCATGTGCCACAAGTCGTCGCTGAATATGGCAAGACTCCAGAGCAGCTCAAGCTGTTGTGTAGTTCAGACTAGTAATCGGGATAATGTTCAGCTCATCACCGGACGCCGTGGACTGGAGCTGGAGCTCTGATGCAAGCGGGAGCGGTCTCGGATCCGGCCTTTTCATCGCACTGCTGACCCTTGGCTCTGGTGTAGAGTTTCTCGGTCGCTGCATAGTTATCTTGGGTAAATTAGTCGCTGATCTGTATATACGGTTGGTGAAGAAGCTTCAGGTGATTTTCTAAGAAGTCATTCCAACGTCCGTCCAAAATGAAGAGGCTGCTGAGTGCCAGGTCAGTGGTTCATTCCTCACGAGGCTAGTTCACGGTCTTTCAATAAGCTTGGCGGAGCACAGCGAATAGTGCCCCCTTACCCACAAGCGAGCTCACATCTGTCGGAAAAGATTGAGTTGAGTTCACAGGGTGGGCTCGGCTCAATTCTTGTCCAAACTCTGGAAGACAAAATAGCCACAATGCCATAGCCTTATATTATACTACTCGCAAGGTGAACCTTGTTTCCTGGTCAGGCTGGACCTGATGGGCAAGATGCTGACCTAAAGCGATGCGCAAGACAGGCCTGGACCATCTGCACAAGACGCTGAATCGCAGGCAAGGGTCATAGATGCCAGAATGTCGTGACACTGGATAATAAGGATTCAACTTCGGCTCTTAGCCTACGCACCCGGTTGTGAGGTGGATGAATCTACGCTGAAATCCCAGGAGGTATAGTGAAAAGGGTGAAAGCCGCAGTTACAATGTTGAGTGCGTCTACTCCGTTGGCTCTTCACTCCTAGTCGTGGCCTACCGCCTTTGTTGGTAGTACGAGGCAATACGAGGAGTCGTTCGCGAGGACGAAAACTAGTGTCACCGGTGGAAGAGTGGCTCTGCGTGGGATGTCCAACTCAATGAACCAATATTGGGGTGTTGAATTGAGATGAAAATGATCTAGGCCTCAAAGTTTTCTTCATGAGAGGATGAATTCACATATGTCGTCAGTTCGAAGGTTACAAGTGTACTGACCGGGACTGACATGCACTTCTAGAGAAAACGTGTCCGAAGAGAGCGCTGGAATGAGGGTAGGGATGACTCAGAAGTCAGAAGAAGCAGTACGCCGTTGGGAATTTCCGCACGGATCCGACGGTACATTCACGGTGCATTTCGATGGTCGACTTCCATGAAGAGCTCAAAAAGAGTACCGTTCTTAACAATCATTCTAATTTCGCTAGTCTCTACTCATATATGCTTGAACATCAACTCCAAAAACTGTGAAGTGTTCTGTTCCTATATAATAGTTCACCGCCCACATCCACTGCTGGGCCGAAGCGATAATTTTTTGCCTTCTTCTGTGAGATAAAAAATTCATCTATTAAATTTTTAAAGAGATAATCTTCGTCTCCGGGAAGGGAAACATCAGACAAGACTTGTGATCGAATAACTGAGTCTTTATTCGGACAGAGTGTCTGCTACAAGGTACAAAAGAGAAGTGCTCCTGAGCCAGGAGACCAGTCAGGTCACATGCTTGATGTCATTGCTGAGTCAGCGTAAGAGCATTGCTGGGTCAGTATGAGAAGCGCTTCCGATCCGAGAGGACAGCCAGGATATCTTTGGCTTATAAGCTTGTCAAGCGTCCACCTTATTGCTTCGGTAGTCAGTTTGTTACAATTTTGGTATTGGCAGATTGAGATCGAAGTTTAATCCTAATCAAAGAAGCTCCGTTTGGATTTTTTCAAAATTTTAAGGTTAAAAACTAAACAACTCCTCAGGTTCTATATGGATACTGACCGTATGTATGTTTCGTGCATGCCAGGACGTCATTTTGATCAATTTCGGTACTTTTCCTGAAAGATATTGAATATTCATCCATATTCTACAGCCCTTCCTGATATGATTCCAAATTCCAACCCTAAAAGCGATATACTTCTTTTGTTTCACATGGGAGTGGACTATCTCAAGGCTAAAAAGCGTTCACACGGAAAGTTTGGGCTCGCATTTCTTTTTCAAAGCAAGATTTGCATTGACAGCATGAGAGTGGATTTAAAAAAAATATAATTCCCTATCGTTTCATCAAGCAATATTTTTCTTAGAGCATGACGCTTTGTCTCACTGAGACATCAGAAACGTTGATCGTACTCTATTCATTCACTCTACTTGATCGATACACCTAAGAAATTTGTTTATCTTCTTGTCGAATAAAGTATCTTCTACCCTACATTCTTTGAGAACCCACTTATTACTTACTTTTTGCATTTGCGTTTTACCGCACATATTTCACAAGAATCGTTTGCCGATCACGTTCACAAACAGGGTCGGACAAATTTCAATTCGAGCTGCAAGCCAAATCTTATCTATGGCTTGTACACAGCAAAAATTTTCCAACCCTCATTTCCACGTCCAACGATCCCTGCATCAATCTTTCTGTCAACACTAAATAAACTTCCATAATACCTGAAGTGATCAACTCGTTTCATCCACCTTGATAAGTAATTTTGCCTGATAAATAAAAGCTCAGAATTCTTTTTTGTATAAACTCAACATTTTTCCTGAGATCGGCCTCTAGCTGAACTTTTGATCCGCTTATGACTTCTGGTAAGAATCTATGTCTGACTGACCAGATTCTTCGCTTAGCTAGGATTAGGATCATAAAAGCATACGTCCTTCATAAGAAATCCCTTAACGATAATTTTGGTTTTGTTCATGTCGATTCTATCATTGCTAGATATATCTTCATCACTTCCGGGTAGCGTTGTTAGAGATTTTCAACCGGAAAAGGGAAAATTAGATTTTTACGACAAAAGGGCTGACGAGGAGTATATACAAAAAATTTTCGGTCCTGAATAGATCGCCGGAATCCTGAAAACTGAGTCGGTTTGTGAACGAATGCACCTTAGGATTTCCATTGGTTCCTTCTCAGTCAAAGCCTTGTACGTTCCTGAACACTTACTCGGAAGGGTTTAGTCCTAGAGGTTCTGGGCTCTTGGAGGAAAATTCCCGTAAATCTTCAATGGCTATGGAAAATGGTACGAAGGACGAGATATAAGGCGTGGTTGAGCTGCCATTGACGATTCAGGGGATTCCTATAAATTGTGAAGCTAGGGAACCCGCCAACTTGGACACCGAGTTTGTCTTGGTCCTGGATGCGTAGTCCGATTTTGATATAGTGTATGATGCGCGTTCCAACGAGATTTGGATGCCTGGTACGGACGGCGAAGTCCATCCACTCAATTGTTGGCTGATTTCGAAGGAAAACTATGGAGGCGTAGCGGGATGGACAGGGGACGAGGACAGGGTAATAAAGGACCTCTTGAAGGGAAAGATAGTTCCGAGGAAGGAGGGTCAACTCAACGCTACTCACCACGTTGAGCATCATATAGATATTCAGGGCCATACATGAATCAGGAAAAGATACCTTGTAGCGTCCCCAAAGGTGCAAGAGGCCATGTATCCTGAGGTAGACAGGATGCTTGGCGAGGGCAAGCAACGCTATCTCGAAGAGGGATGCTTATCCTGTACCATTCATGTCGGACATTTTTAGGCAACTGCGGGCTGCTAGGTTTATCTCAAAAATCGGTCTCAGTTCCGCCTTCAATCGGATTCCTCTGGACGAGTCTTGCCAGGAATATACGGCGTTTGTGGTTCCCAGTAGAGGCCTTTTTCAATTTGTCCGTATGCTGTTTGGCCTTACAGGGGCTCCTGCCACATTTCAGAGGCTAACTGATAAGGTTATTACTACCGAGATGAAGCCCAACGCATTTTCTTACCTTGATGTATTGTTGTCGTTACCACGACATTTGAGGAGCATCTACGATGGCTTGAGAGTGTTCTTGACAGGATTTCCGAGGCTGAGTTGACTATCAACCCTGAAAAGAGCGAGTTCTGTTGCGCCGAGGTCAGATATTTAAGTTTTTTGATCAACAGAGAAGGTCTAAAGCCAGATCCGGAAAAAAAGGCTTCAATTCTGAATTGCCCTGCTCCCCGTACCAACAAACAGCTGCGCAGGTTCATGGGCCTAGCATCGTGGTATAGGAGGTTCATCCCTGAGTTTGCAAAAGTCTCTGAACTCCTGACAAAGCTGTTTAGGCTGGATGTGAAATGGCATCGGGGAGATGAACAGCAGGAAGCGTTTGATTGGCTGAGGGAAGCGTTGGACGGTGTTTTGGCCTATCCGTCATTCACCGACATTTTCGAGAACCCATTTCACCTCCAGACGGACGCGAGTGCTACAGGCTTCGGTATGGTTTTGACTCAAGTCCAGGATGGTCAGGAGCGAGTTAAATCCTTTGCCAGTCGCACTATTTTTGCTGCCGAGCGCAACTATACAGTAACGGGAAGGGAGTGTCTCGTAGTCGTGTTTGGGATCAGAAAATTCCGAGGGTACCTGGAGGATTTCTATTTTAAGGTGATAACTGATCACAGTAGTTTAAAATGGCTGCGTAACCTCAGGAACCCAACTGATAGGCTCGCAAGGTGTCCTCCCGAACTTATAGAGTACGAATTCGAGATCATCCACTGAAAGGGAACCTTGCATCGCGTACCGGATGCCTTGTCCAGGATGGCTGAGGAAGAAGAGTCACCGGTTTTGTCAGTAACAGAGCAGACTGACTTTAAGTTGGAGAACTCGACTAATCCCTGGTACAACAAGCGGAAGCATTTGGTGGTGGAGTGGCCTTGGGTATTTTCTGACTGAAAGGTGGAAAACGGTACGTTATATCGGCATAGACCGTACGAAATTACGGACCAGTTTGTGCCGGACTTGGAGGCCTGTAAGTTGGTGATTCCGGAGGAATTAAGGGCCTAAGTCTTAGAAGAGGCCAATTCCGAGCCTTGATTAGGACATCTGGGGAGGGACAAGACCCATGCGCGAGTAGCCCTTAGATATTATTGGCCAGGTCTGTACTCAGACGTCGCACATTTTGTCCAGAAATGTGACCCTTGCCAGAGATGTAAGGTGGAACAGACTCGCCCGGCTGGAATGATGGGTCAGCGTGTCGTTGAGCAGCCCTGGACAGTGGTGGCCGCAGATGTCATGTGTCCCTTCCCATACAGCACCTCCGGTTTTAAATACATCTTGGTCTTCCCGGACCTCTTTACCAAATGGGTAGAGGTACTCCCAATTAGAACAGCGAAAAGTTCTTGAGACAGATGTGCAAGACCATTGGGATCAACCACACCACGAATCCGGTTTACCACCCACAGGCTAATCCCACTGAACCCATGAACCGCATATTGAAGAATATGATTGTAGCTTTTCTCCACGAGAATCTAAGGAGTGGGATGCCCAGATACCTGAGTTTCGTTTCACGTATAATACCGCTTCACATGGTACGCTGAAGGTCTCACCGGCTTCCATGAACTTCGGACGTAACCATCTTCCCTACTGACCTTTAATAAGTGATCTCGAGAAGGGATTTCAACGCATCAGTCAAGATCCTGCAAGTTGTCTAGAGCACGTGAAACGCCTGGACCATCTCAGTGATCTGATTTGCCGAAACCTTGAGCGCGCATACGTATCTGAAGCTAAGGATTATGACGAGAATAAGCAGCGTGCTCGTTCCTTTCGGGAAGGTGACTTCGTCCTGAAGCTACAGCGCGTGCTCTCGAAGAAGGAAGACAACCTCGCAGCTAAATTATGCGATAAGTTCGATGGGCCATATAAAATAAAGCGCAGATTGTCTCTCCTAGTGTATATATTGATTACCGAGAAGAGATTTTTATGCAGGTAAAGAGCACATACGGCATCTAAAACCTTACGTGCGGGACATGTGATTTATCAGAAATTTGAGTGAGTGGTATTCCTTATGGAGTTTATACCTTTCCTAGAGATTACCGAGAAAAACAACATCGCGAGGGAAAGCAGGCCCAGGGAGATCAAGTGGGTAAGGAGGGAGTCCTACCGAACTCGCTCACCCCCCGTTCCACCACCAAGCAAACAGGATATGTTGTCGAAGGTCCGATTGATGCGCATCCTGGGGTATAAGAAGGTGAGTCGCCAGGGATGACTAAGGATGGGAGCGCCAAAGTCCCGTGCTTACTGAGGTCCCACCCATAAGACTTGTTGGGCTTCTAAGCAGACGAGCATGGCTACAAAACGCCCAAATGCCCAAATTGCGGTGAACTCTACGCCTCGGACATGTTCCCAGCGGGAAAGTGTAGGCGCCAGCCGGGGCAGAAAATCTTCCGGGGAGGACCTGAGTTGGAGGAGCAACTCGTCAAGATCCACGAAGCTTGCCGTCAGAATTGTCAGCTATTCTGCCGAGACTAAGAGCTACTCTACGCTTCCCTTTCCTTCCTTCCTTTCTTTTACTCTCTCCGAAATGTCTCATATTTCTACCTAAATAAAAAAATTGCCAGATATTCCACAGGGACTAGGAATAGTGTTCCGAGTTTTTTTTCTTCTTCCGAAACGTCTCATTTTGTGACTGAATAAACAATTTTTTTTTCTCATAAAACGTTCTTTGTCTTGACCTTATTTGTACCCTGCATTTCACACGGATCAACTGAACCAGGCATGAGACAGCCTTAACAGGAATAGCCGCGTTCCCGCCAAACCTAAGGTAAATGGCCTGCGAATTCCGCTATTGAGTGAGCTTTTTTCCCGCGTATGATGCCCTCCTAATTCCCTACTGATCTTACCCTGGTCCGTATATTGGTGAATGCTTTGGTCATTCTTCCGCTTCTTCCGCTTAAGAATCCCAATTTTTGATACCCTGCTTCGCCTTATCTTCGATACCTGAACTTATATTTATGATTTTTGCATGGCTTGGGTTTTATATTGAGTAACAGGGTGCGATTTTGGTGTTGGCTTAAGATTTTATTTTATTAGTGAATCGTAGAGTGCTCTTGAAGAGGTCAAGCGAGGCTGGTGGTTTAACAAAAGTTCCGTGTTTGCACACCTTGCCTGACGAAGTATGAGGGAGGAAACCATAGGTATCTTTTAAGCATGGGGGAGATGTGACAGGGTGAATTTCGCATCCCTGTCACTTCATGACGTCGCTTCGTTTCCTTTATTAGGGGTTATGGTAGACAATTTCATACAATAGAAAACCAAAAGCGAAAGTCTTATCTCGACTCAGGAGCACTCACCGGAAATCATCACTTCAAATATTAAATCCGTAATATATATCTCTTACATGTACCTCGTCGCCATCTGTCACTTTCGAGCTACGTCAACAACAACATTCGCTATAGATCTTTTGGACTAGATCTGCCCAGGCCTGTCGTCTTAAAATCTCTACACATTCATGGAGTTGAAGGATGCCTCCGTGGATGTAGAGCACTCATTGTCGTCTGGTGATACAAACCCGTTCCCGTGGTTACCAGACGCAGTTTTGGTCAAGGGAACGCCACTAACTTCCCATCCAATTAGACTCCCTCACAGTGCCGCCATTTTGTCTGCCTCTCAAATTTGGCATAAAGAAGCCTGACGTCATGGTCTGTTACCCTCTGCTGAACTCTGGTACTTTTGGTTGTTTAAAACGTGCTTACTACAACCTATACAAACAAGGCGTGCCGTCGAAATCCGCACACCTTATGCAAACTCTAGGGCTTTTGAAATAACTGAGTTCGATTATTACCGGATTAAAAAATGGCGGGAGCCTTGTCAGTAGACTCAATTGGGTGTACATCCTGCACTCACCGTTCCCTGCAAGACCCTGGTTTCGAATGTAGGATTACAAGGGGGCAGGTGACGTCAGAAATAAAATTTCCTGACAAAAGAAACGCGGATTAGGAGTATTTGATCTTGCTAGCTGGTTTCCTGAGACAACGATTGCGCAAATCGCTTCTATAAATGTCATCTCTGAGATGATTGGAACGGGATTCTGTCGACAGACCTTCGTGCGTATCTCTCCGTAAATCTTTTTATCTTGTGCGATAGTTTCATTGAAGGAAAGAACGCCTTGCTTGCTGTTATGTGTCTACGAATATTGTCTACGCCTTCTCAATTCCATTGTTATCATATAGTTTACCCCGTAATTCCAATAAATTAGTTTACTGGTGCGCGCATGTGAACTGATGTTGCGAACGTGCCATAGTGGAACACCCAGGACTCCATAGAGGTGGCGCGTCGCAACTGACCCATCACTTTCACTCTTGGTCTTCGCCTGTGCACATATCGCCCTGGTTGCGGCATCAAAATTTGAGATTCTTTTGGGGAATTCGGAAATTTTCCGGGATTCGGAAACTGATTGGAGTTGGGATTTAGATCTTCCGAGTTTCCTTTTGTTTTGGTTAGAACTGATAGAGATGTCTGAACTAAGCTTCTCATATTTTCGGCAGGTGAAGCAATGGTGGGTTTGATCGGAACCGAGTTTTCCTTCTTTTTTTTGTGCAACGCGACCAGGAGCTGAGCTTGTCCCCCCAAGTGCTATTCTAGAATACATATGTTGTGTTTTTCTTCCTCGTTGCGGTATGTTTATTGCGATTAAAGTGTATTCGAGTCTTGCGGTTAATGGTAACTTTTGCACTTTCCCGAACGATTCGACCGTGTGGCTGCTTCTGAGACTCATTCTTGTTAATGTAGGCAATAGAATTACACCGTAATAAATTGTTCATTTTAGGTAATGGAAGTTAAAGAAAGAACTTAAACAGTCGTTCGTGATTTCAAGAACCACCCCTAAGATTCCCTATCCTCTTTTCTTGCTCTTTCAGATTTTAAGGTTCAGGTTTAATGAAAAGGTAAATATAGTCAGAAAATAAAATAAGAATATGATTGCCGGGCTAAAATAAAGTTTTACTTTGTTGTTCTGAGTTGCCGGGCCTGGCTGGTGCCCACAAATACATTACGAAGGCATCGCTGCAACGAATTTCACCATATGTGAGGCGGCAATTATTCCGCTCACACTGCGTTCATACTCGAGTCTCCGTCTCTGACTGTTCTTGACTCCACGGGACTCTCATCCATAGAGCAATCAGAGTTCTCCTCTTGTCGTTTGCCATGGTGATGTCGGTTGCCATGGTGATTTGGTCGCCTCGTGGCATCCGTATAACCGTCCTTCATGCTCGACTGTTTGTCCGGTCTACTACCACTCGAAACAACTCTTGAACTTGAAACCAGATAGCTCATGTGACGCAATAAAACAAAGAAAATAAACGAAAGGTGTCATTAAAATAAATGCGATGAAACCAAAATAATGTGCTTCCGATTCTTGGTCGGACGATCCGGACTCTTCTTCTGAACGGTTGAAGTAGATGGTTGATTTCAATTGATATATTGAATTTTAAAATTAAAATATATGACTCAATGTGATTCATTGGTTTTCTCAAACACAATTTGTTTACCCATCAATCACAGTTGCTCGCTGGCAACTATCAAAGTTTTGACTCACAGTTCAAGTTCTGAAGAAAGACTGTCTTATCACTAAAATTAATTGAAAGGAAACTACGTTTCACTGTATAAGTATCAAAATGCCAGGTTACAGTACACAACACATGAAAAAAATTGAGCAACAAAACTTCTCTACCATTTTGGAAAAATTTTGATCGAGTGCGCAGCACGAGACACGCGATGAGAATGTATTCGTTAGCTGGAGATGCTTCAACAAAAAACAATCCACAATCATCAAATTAAAGTAGTTGAAATTTTGCTCTTGAGTTTCTAAAGCTCTGTATACAAATGTAGGAGAGTACAAAGATCAAGCCCAGAGTGCAAGATAAGTTCATCAACAAGCGCGATGCGCGAGATCTGACAGTCGCGCGCCCTAGGTGTGCTCAAACCTGCGAGCGGAAAGCGTGATGAGAATGTGCCCGCGTATCGGGCAGATTTTATTTTATAAGGATAAAGCAGCGCAAGATAGACTTAATCTTATTTCATAAATTTCTATGAATTTCATGAATCATCATTATTTTCCACGAATTTCATAAGTTTCCAAAAATTCACACAGATCTAATACATTCCATTAAATCTTATGAATTACAATAGATACATATCAGCAACAACCACGAATTCATTATATTTCAGGAATCTTTTTCGATCCATAGATCAACAACAGTTTTTTCTAATTCCTATTAATTTTCTTTATCTTGATAAACAACGATAATTCTCGAATTTCCTTACATTATTGTTAACATATCGGTTACTGATATTTCTTTCGAAACTCCTACGTAATCCTATTACTCTAATGTTACTCGATTACTGAACTAGTTTCTATTCTGGGTGACAAGTATATGTATAAGGAATCACAGCTGATGGAGGAATATTTTTGTGAATACCAAAATCCTCTTTTTTTCGATTCATAAGTAAGTTCCGATGATCACTTTTCGATTTTGAGAAAAACTAATTCTACATCAATTTTGGGAACAGTGAAAGATGCAAAATATATTTCCCGACAAGAAAAAGATGTGCAATGAAATTCTGTATTGAAATGTACTTCCAGAAATCAAAAATTCTGGATCTTTTTTTCGAATGGTCAGGGTTCACCCTGTTCTCTAAAAAAGAATTTTTTGCCCTCCTTTGATGAATCGGCAGCTCAAATGACGTGCCAGCACTGATGCGAAAGAGATTGAGGATCACAAGCATGGGTGTAAGAGAGATGTTTCAAAGGAACATCTATCCTTGATTCGAGCCATCCATAGCGAGCGAGCACAGGTGCGAAAGGGACGGATTAGGCTTGTCATGCGGGAACATTTTGAAAACTTTCAATTTCAGTCTGACGTATTCAAGTAAGCTTCATCAGGCTCATTAGGACAAGGTATGAATGCATGTATATATAATAAAAACCCTTGTGATAAGCCCTTTAAATTTTTGGTCGTCGCGAAAGCTGCGTTTAATTTATTCAAGCAAATAAAGAACGTGATTCGGCAATTTTGATTTTTTCGTGTTAATCTTAGCGTGGTCTTTGGCACTCTTTTCTCCCACCTCCGGCCAATCACCACTGGCCAGGATTGTTCTCATCACTGGTGCCCTTGGAGCTGCGACGCCTCCACTGATTAGAAACCTTAAAGCCATACCCGTGTGCCAAAAACATGCCGTGGCACTTGCGGGATGGATGCAAAGAGCAGTCATACTAGGGTCGCTCCGTTCCTGTAGGGCACACGGCGGTTCCACCGGCCCTTTTTCATGATTTTGTCGTGCATGTGGTCACTCATCTCACGGTCATGAGACGTGGCCATAGGAGTATTTTACTGCGGTTCGACTGGGAGCC
>WSXT02085378.1:0-11882 GCA_011762715.2 Neuroterus valhalla
AATACAGTTACATATACCTTGTACAAGGTTGGCATAAGCGTCACTCCCCTATAATCCTTAACCTCCTCTCCTCTGCCTTTTTTCAATATCGGTACCACTACTCCTTTTTTCCATATCTCTGGCCAACCCTCTCCTCTCCATACCCTATTGCACATTATCCATGCCCATTACTTTAGTTCGTTCCCCCCATATTTCCATACTTCGTTAGGAATATCATCCAGACCTTGAGCTTTCCCTTCTTTTATCATTCCTACAACATTGATTATTTCTTCTCTTGTTATGTCCTTTTCCTCGTCTTTATCCCTTACTTCTCTTCCTTTCTTCCTTTATTCTCTACTCCTCCTAGCAGATCCATGAAATACTTTTCTCTTCATTTACTAATTTTCAGACCTCTTCTTCTGTTATAGCCTTCTCCGCCTCTTCTTCAAACATCCTATTTTCCTCCTCTCTTTTCTTGTCACACATCTCCGTATATTCCTTCTTTTTTCTTCTATATTCCTCTCCACTACTTTTTCCCTTCCTCCATCTTCTTCTTTCCTTCCTCACTTCCTTCTTTCTCTCTCTGAATTCTTTATCCCATCTATTTTCATTCTCTCCCCAACTTACTTTTTCCTTGCTTGCTGCCTCTAACACTTTCTTTATTTCTTCTATCATTATTTCCATCTCTCCATTTACATTTCCTTCACACATTTACACGTTCTTCAGCTTCTCTTCAAATTGCTCTTTCCCTTCTATGGACCAATCCCCTCTTCCTGCTCTTTTTACTTTTACTCCCTTTTACTTCCTTATCTCTCTGTTCACCATCTATCGTCAGTATCAATGAAAAGTGATCAGAATCTATATATTCTCCTACTTCTAGTTTCTGGACCTTCTCCGTTACCTCTTCGTCTACTATCACATTGTCAATGACCGTTCCCTTCTCACCTCGCAGACACGTATATTCACCTTCCTTATCCCCTTCTATATTTCCGTTTATGATCAACCATCCCATTTCTTCTAAGCACTTTAGCATTTTCTTCCCTTCCCCATTAAGTATCTTGCCTTTAGATTTTCTTCTTCACTCTTCTCCCCATTCCCTTCCTGCTCTATCTCCTGTTCTTGCATTAAAATCTCCTCCTATTACAAGCTTTACCCCCACTTCATTTTCTTCCATCAGTTGTTTTACCTCCATAGATTTCTCTTGCATATCTCCGTTCACATACACTCCCACTATCTTCCATCTCTCTCCATAAATCTTCATCTCTTCTACCAATAATCCTCCAATTTCTTTCTTCAACATTCTCCTATCCTTCTCTGCCATATATTCCTTCTTTATTCCCATCACCATTCCTCCCATCATTCTTCCTTTCCTATTCTCCCTCTTTGCCGTTTGAACCCGCGAACTGTAACCTCTTGGTAACCTTCCCCTTACTCTTTCTTATCCTTTCTCATCTAGCCACGTTCCCATCATCACTACCACCTTCCACTTTTCTAAATTTCTCATGAATTCTCTATCTTTTTTCTGCAATCCTGCTACATTCCAGTAGCATATTTTCCAATCACCCCTTCCTTCCTTATCTTTTTCTTTTTGTTCTCCACTATTTCTTATTCTCCCCTCTTCCCTTCCCTACTCTTCTAGTCCCCCGACCCCGCACTTTTTACCAACCTTCCTGTCTCTTCATTCCGATCCCACCATATATCTTGTATTTTTATCCTCCCATACTCAACTCACGTTTCTTTCCGTTCTTTCTCTCCTCCTCCGCTATTTTTCTTAACTTGTACTGTATATTCCTTTGTTCCCATGTCCAATCATCCTCTACTCTTTGTTCACTGCCATATAACTTCCTTTTCCTCAACATTACCTCCCTCTTATCTTCCCTATTCTTCAATTATACCAGCGCCATTTGTCCCCTCCTTCCATCATCCCTTCCTATACTCCTTACCTCTCCTCCCAGCACCTTCGCATTCATCCTGTCTAGCACTTCTTTTACACCTTCCTCCAAATCCCTCCCATCCAATCTCATACCCTTTATCACTATATTGTTCCTTCTTTCTTCTCTCTCACTCTTTTTCATTCTTCTTTCCATTATTTTCAACCTTTCCTTATTCCCATCGTCCTCCTGCGTCCCCCCCCCCCTTCATCTTTCTGGATTGTGTTCTGCATTCTTTCCATTCTCTCTTCTAACTCTTCCACTCTCTTTTTCGGCTACTCCTGCTTCTCCAGTTATTGTTCTAGTCTCTGCATCCTTCCCTGAAAATTTTCTCTAACTCTTTCCCATTTCTCTATTTCCCTTCTTAGCTCCGCCATTTTTCTTCTTATTTTTCGCTATATCCCTTACCCGCGTTTGTCTTGTCTCTTTTCCTGTATTTCCATTACTTCCATCATCATCTTGCGAATCTCCTTTAAATTCTGATCTTCCGACGCCTTCCCAGCCTCATCTCTGCTCTCTTCCATTCTATCACTACTAGCATTTTGTTTCCCCGGTGATGTTTTCATCATTTTTGGGGCTTTCAGATTTGTTCCTAATTCCTCCATTTCCTCGCTATTCCTTCCCCCCCTTTTCCGTTTGATAAAGCTTCCGATAGATCCCAAACTCTTCGCTCCTTATTTTTCCCTTTCCAAAGTTTTCCGATATTTACCTCTGGCCTTCCTTTCTTTTGTCTCCCCTTTCGGCGTTCAAAAAACCTCACTTTCTGAATCACCCATCAATCGCTTTTAAAACTCCCCGCCTTCGACCTCACTGTCTCTACCACCCAAACCTCGTACCTACTGTGCTTCTGCTATACCGACTTAACCCGACGAGGGCCTAGTCTTCCGACGTGACGTCACACCAAATAATTGGAATATTCATGCATACACAAATCCGTCTCAATTTTCCAAAAAATTCACACCTCAACTCTCTCCTTCCACATACCCTTCACACACTCACTTGCACACCCCTCAACACACTTTTGACACTACACTTACCTCAATTTCGAACAATATTCATAAATACCTCGCACCAAACTTCACCGTGTCTCTGACCATTTACGCGGGAAACGGAAGTGAGAATTCTGTAGTAGACTTTTCAAATGAAAACAATAAATTTTAAACTAAAATCGACGAGTTGAATTTTTCATGGAGAAAACTCAATTGCAATAAAAAATTCTAAAACCTAGCTGGATCTCTAACTTAATAGAGAATTTTCTAATCAAGAGAGGACAATTCTGAAACAAATATGTAATAGTTGACTTTTCAAGTTAGAAGTAGAAACTCTAAAAGAAAAATTGTTGGATATTCTCATGAGGTTCCTATTAGGTTTCTAATTTATCTCGCTAGGTTAATTTTTCTGAAAAATCATCATAATGGTCAAAAATCCAACTTCTTGATTAAAAGTTGTAGGCTTGAAAGTTCTCTGATTTTGTTAAAATTTTAGTTTTTTTT
Organism: Neuroterus valhalla; assembly: GCA_011762715.2. NCBI lineage: Eukaryota > Metazoa > Arthropoda > Insecta > Hymenoptera > Cynipidae > Neuroterus > Neuroterus valhalla. The sequence continues at coordinate 3,404 of WSXT02085378.1, forward strand.
CTCAGAAGTCCTAATTTGGAAAAGAATTTAATTATTTGCTTAATCTATTATGTTTAGTTGCTTATTCCAATATTTTGGTTCAATATATAGCCTAAAATTTGAAATGTGAATTAGAAATATGTATTAAATTTCATATTTTCAAGATTTTGCATAAAATTTTGCATAGAATTTTGCATAAAACTTGTCTTTTTATCAAAATTCAACAATTCGGGAGATAATTCAACTACTTGGTTAATAATTACCTTTCTTGTTGAAGTCCCCTATTTTTGTTTGACAACTCAACTATTTTGGTGTAATATGAAGCTGGCGGAGTAAATATTGAAGTAATTATTTGTATATCAAAATATTTCGTAGAAAATATTCTCTTCTTCCGGAAGAATTTTATTTTTGGGTTTTAAATTCAACCTTTGTGCATGAAATAAATTTTTTCAACTTAGAACATACTACCATTTTATATAAAATTCAACTTTCTGGTTGCAATTGGTATTTTTTCAAGAAATTATTATTTTTGATTTGGAAACAAACTGCTTCGAAAACTGTCCATATTTTTATCTTGAAAATTCAATGATTTGGCGGCAAATAAACTCATCTGTTGAAAAATTTATTGTTCTTTAGAATAAATATTTTTTCTTTAGAGTTACCTAGTTCAAAATTCGTTTTCGTTTTCTTGAAAAGATATTTTGTGAACGGAAAATGTGATTCTTCCATTTTTGACCAAAACCTATGTTCTTCTATAAAAAATATATCTGCTTGGTTGAACTTGTGCATATATTGTTAAAAATCTATCTTATGATATTTTCGTAGAAAATCGAACTTTTTTTTTTCAAAATTTGTCTGATTTATTTCATATGCCAGCTGTTTTTTGTCAATTTTTTGTGGAAAATTTACTTATTCTGTTAAAAATCCTACTATTGAATATTACATCTCCTTTTATCTAAAAATTTGAGTGTCCTGTTGAAAATTGTTCGTTTGGCTCAAAAATAACATATGAAAATGGATTGTTTCCATAAATTCTTGATAGGTTCTTGTAATTTTAGTAAGATACCAATGTGTTAGAAGTTATATCGTCCAATCAAAATTACTTGGAATTTGTAATTCTACATAATACATGACTGCTCACGCAAAAAAGAGATACAAGACTATTCAATTTTTACCATTTCTCCGATAAAAAGAACCCATTCAGAACAAGAGAGTACCATATGAAACAGTGTAATTTATCACTTACTCTTTGCCTGAACCAAATCGATACTATTCATGGATATAGCGAATTTCGACATCTCTTAGAACTCATATAATAATTTTAAAAAATAAGGTTTTCTTCAGCAATTCGAACATTTAAATATTTGAGCTTCACTAATTTCAATCATTTAACAATACTGAAAAATTTTGAGATTTTGCACAGAAGTCACAATGATCAGCAATTCCACCTACCTTTTTGAAAATTTGTGTTTCCATCCAAAATATAGAACATTCAAGAGACAAAAGCAGGATTTCACGAGAAATCGTAAGTCTTCTTTCAATTTCTCCAGAAATTTTCGCGCCCTAATGACTCGAAATGCATCGAAAAATATGATATTCCTGACAGGAAACGTGGGTACTGGTCATAGTTTTCTGAAATAGCAATCTTTGCAAAATTGTTTTGTAAAAAATACTGCGGAATGTAGATTACTGGAAGAAATTTTATGAGTTCACGCAAATAGTATCCTCAGTTACTTTATTCGTAGGAAATTCCTATTTCTATACGTGTTTCCACGAATAGCGAAAATTCCAAAGACGCATAGAAGAAACAAGAAAATGGGAAAATTCCAGATGAAAAAAGCATTTTTTATAATTAAATTCAATTCGTCTATTGAAAATAGTTATTTGTGCCAATCACCTAAATCCTTTTATCTTCCGCGTACTCCAAACCTAAAAGTATCTATTTGATCTGCAGCAAAATGATCTGAGAATGTACCAGAGGCTTAAGTTTTTTTTTATGACACAGATTTGCTCATCGATTAAAACACCCTTGCAGCAGAAATGACACCTTTAGATTCAATGTGTCTTCTTTAGCCTGATGGATGTTGAATGTTGATGCTGATGATAATCGAGGCTGATCTCCTTGTCAGAAAAAAGGGAAGAGTAAAGAGGGAAGAGTAGAGAGTGAAGAGTGAGCAGGGAAGAGGGAAAAAAGCGAGTGAAAGGAAAGTGCAGGCCACGCGACTGGTGCACGCACTGGACAATCACACATACATCCAATATTAGTGCAAAACTGCAAACTATCATTACAAGTGTAGCACACAGATTGACTCATACATTATTGCTTGGAACTGGAGATCCAGGGCTGTACTGCCGTGCAAATGAAAATAAGCGTACCTGCAATTTTTGTCGGAATTGATATAACGTCGTTAGTAGGTTTATGATACTTACCTTTACTCCAATTTGTATTTTTGTATTTTTGTATTTATGTATTTTTGTATTTTTGGTCCCTCAAAATGGGTGCCAAAGCACGATCGAATATGATCATTCTTTCGAAAGTTATCGAGTACACAGATTACAGACTACAGACAGACAGACACCTTCGTAAAAACAATTTTTTCGGACTCAGGGGGTCTCAAAACGTGTAGATTTCATCAAATCCACGAAAGTGAATTTTCACATAAAACCAATACCTTCTCATTCAGAATGAGAAGGTAAAAATATGATCTGTTGATGAAAAGTCTGTATTTTTTAAGAAACAATTAACCATATCAGCGGGAAGCATATACTATGCAAAAGGAAAAAGCGCAACAGTTGCGACTTGACAAATCGTGTGTTGTGAACACGCGGTGCCGGTCGCCGGTATTGTTTTTTGATTGCGCGTTCATTTCGAGTAAGTATATTATTATAATATTGAGCGAAAAATGATGTAAACTTCCCCGCTTTTTTTGTAGATGTATATTTCAACCGTTATTTAGATGTTTGTAGATGTTTGCGACTCACAGTGGTTCAAAATCCCAAAAAGCTGGCCATAAATAAAAAATCTCGATATTTCACTTCGTTCAAGTATCCATATGGAGTTTTTGGGGTCGCTGATTCCGAAAATGGAGTCAAAAATCTAAAGTTCAAAATAGCAGACCCAAAATGGCGGATATTTTTCTAAAATTTTACATGCATTCACTTGAAAATGAGTATAGAGGGGTTTTTGGGGTGGCTGATTTCGAAAATGAAGTCAAAAATCAAAAATTCAAAATGGCGGACACAAAATGGCGTAGATTCTCCTAATGGTTTCCATGCATCATTTGAAAATAAGCATTAATGGGTTTTTCGGGTCGCTGTTTTAGAAAATGAAGTCAAAATCGAAAAATTCAAAATAGCGGACCCGAAATGGCGGACATATTCCCAAAATTCTCCATGTATTTACTTGAAAATAAGTATAAAGGGGTTTTTGGGGTCCCTGATTTCGAAAATGAAGTCAAAAATCCAAAATTAAAAATGGCGGAGATTTACCTGAAATGTTTCAAGCATTCACTTGAAAATGAGTATTAAGCGGTTTTTGGGGTCGTTGATTTCGAAAATGATGCCAAAATCCAAAATAGAAAACGGCGGATATCTTCTGAAATTTTCCGTGCATTCACTTGAAAATAAGTTTCAAGGGGTTTTTGGGGCCGCTGATTTAGAAAATTTAGTCAAAAATCCAAAATTGATATTGGCAGACCCGAAATGGCGGGAATTTTTCTAAAAAACGACTTTTTCAGAAAAACGTCCGCTATTTTGGTCTGCAATTTTGAATTTTTTATTTTTGACTTTATTTACGAAATCAGAGACCCCAAAAACCTTACATGGATACTTAAACGAAGTGAAATATCGAGATTCTGATCTTTCGCAAGCTTTTTCGAATTTTGAGCCACTGTGCACTGTATGACGGACATTCATGGGCGTAACTGTACGTTTCATAGAGCAAAATTCCCCGAGCGCAAACCGGCAACTTCCAGCAGCTCAAGTTTTGATATGTTTTGCAGAAGTCTGTCATTCATTATTGAGATAAAAAAAAAGGACCCGATCTATCAAGACTTCTTTCTTAACTCTGTTTTTATCAGTGTAAGCTTATCATCAACATTTAAAAAATGCAGTCAATTGTTTAAACATATTTCATATTTATCTTTGTCTAGCACTTTGGTAGTTTGTATAGCTGAAAGCACTTACATTTGCGAGAACAATCCATATTGTGACATCCAAATGGGTCTCTCTATTCAAAAACTGTGCACTTTTGAAAAACTGGTTTCACATGTCGCGACGTGTTTGACTTGTTCGACGCGTTTGACGTCTATGAAACAGAGAGGCTGAAGTTGGTTCAAGCAACATGTGTTCCTAATAATCAGCCTTAAACGACGCTATAGGTACTATTTCTGCTACTGGACTTTTTGAATAGTAGAAAACAATAATTTTTTGTTCACATTATGGCCAACTTTCCATGATTTTTGACCACTGTGCGACTGTAGGAGAAGAGACCGAGGATGCTTGGTGGAATAATGATATCCACGTGGCCGTCAACGAAAAAAAGGAAGCGTGCTCAAGAGTGTTTAATAACAAAGTTCATCATGCGACTCAAAATGAGATCAGCTCCTTCCTGCTTACTAGCTATATAATTAAAAATTTCTCAAAGATCGCAACAGCATCCTGCATCAGTAATTATTTTTCTTCAAAAATGAGTTGCGAAATCTACTCTCAATTTCCCTCCATACGATTTCTTATTTCTTACTCTTCAGCAGTTTGGTTTAGTACATTATTTTTCGACTCATCACCGGATCGGTCAAAAGTGAAATAAATTAAAAATCATATCCAGGGAATTGGAATGAAGCCACACTATTCGTCTTCGGACTTGATATACATTCCTCGAAGGACGATGGCAGCTTGAATATCTGAATGCTCCTCATTTGAAATTGTAATACTTCTTTGAAAATTCGAAAGATAAATATAAATATTTTGAATCAATTTATTTCTGAATATTGTAGTTTTTCAGCACTTGAACAAAACAATCAGTTATTAAATAAGGTCACATGTGTCGAAATGATGATTCTTGATGAAAACAATAATGAGCTTAAAAATGTCGCTTAATAAGAGAATGAAGATTTTTCAACAGTTTCTACGGCCAACGGCCATGCCATGCTTTAAAAACCAGTTCCCGTCTGATCACTGAAGTTAAGCAGCGTTAGGCGTGGTGAGTACTTGGATTGGTAACCATCCAGGAATACCGCGTACTTTTGGCATGTTGGTGGGAGACTGGTGTCTGCCATGTATCCCACTCAACCGAGTATTTTTCGTTTCCCAATAAATTGATTTTTCAGAATCCTGCAAATCCATTGAAAATTAGGACCTATTTCGCCTAAAAAAGGAATACGTCTTTCTACTTTATGAAACTTAATCTTCTACTATGTCAGGTATACCAGGCTGTCCTTTAACAGTTCTTATCACAATTAGACATGAAAATACATTGACCAAAACCTGATTTGAGAAAATTCCCTGAATAATAAAGTGCGAACATTTCTATGGAGATGAGGTCAAGAAGGAAGAGGTCAACAAGGACATTCAAGGAGTTGAGAAGTCATAAAGGATCAAGTTTAAAGTGGAAAGGATAAAGTAGGAAGAGAAGGAAAGGAAGATGTTAATAGGTACATGGTCAAGAAGAAAGAAGTCAAGATGGAGAATGACAAGATACAAGGATGTCAAGGAGAAGGACTTCGAGAATAAGGAAGTGGAGAGGAATGAGAATGGAATAATAAGGAAGAAGTTGAGAAAGAGCAGGTTAAGAAGAGAGCATTACAGAAGAGGGAGGTAAAGAACCAGAAGTTGATGGAAACATTCCAAAAAAGAAAGGAGCAAGGATATAGTGGTTGACGTCTTTAGGAGGTATAGATCAACGAGAAATTATCAAAGAGAAAGAGGAAAAAGAGGGAGATGTCGGGAGCGAAAAAGTCAAGAAACAAGAGCTCAGGAACAAAACTTTATGTTGAAAATATGAAGGTCAAGAAGGAAGCGTTCAAAAAGGGAAAAGTCGAGAAGAGAGAAGCCGACGAGATAGAGGTTTAAGAGGAAGTAAGCAAGAGGGGAGGTGATAAGGAGGTAGGTCTCAAGAAGAAAAGAATGAAGAAAGAGAAAATATGTGAAGATGGTGTAAAAAAGGGAGAGTTTGAGAAAAAAAGATCAAGAAGAAAGAGCTCAGACACAAAAAATGTAAAGTTGAAGAAAACAAAGAGGAAGAGGTCGAGTATAAGGAGGTACAAGGAGAAGAATATCATGAAGAAGAAAGTGAAGAAGGGAGACGTCGTGAAGTCAGAGGTCTACATGGAAGGGATCATGAAGAAAGAAGTCGAAAAGGAAGCATTCAAGGGAGGAGAGTCGAAGGAGAAAGACATCAAGAGAAAAGAAGTCGTAAACTCGGAATTCCAGATGAGAGAGGAAATCTTAAGTGCATTCCAGAACAAAAAGATAAAGGAGGAAGATGCCAAGCAGGTGGAGGTCGGAGAAGAAAGAAGTACAGGTAGAAGAGATAATTGGTATATGATGTACTTAGGGGTCATCCATAAACTACGTAGCCGATTTTAGGGGGAGGGGGGGTTGTAAGAAATACTAAGGTCATCCACGGAAGGGGGTTTTAATCAGATCTTGTAGTCTTTATAAAACTTCATTAAATAATTGATTAATAGATAAACTCTAATACATTATGTAACATTGTAGAAAAAAAAACAAGTTTGATTTTCGTCACGCCGTTATCAATAATAATAAAACTTGTAATTTAGAAATTAGAGGGTGGCGATTTGCCGGTGATTTCTCGGTTTTTTACGGCCAAGCTTTTCAAATTTCCCGGTCAACTAGAAGTATCATATTTATATTTGTCACAAAACGCTTACATTTATTTTTATCCAAACTAAACAACATTTAACACGATTGATCAAACATTGCAAAATAAATCAATTCTAAATAGAATACTCTAATTTTCAACGAAAATGATCATTTTTTTACAAAAATTGGGGCAGTTAAACTTACAGTTGAGAAAGAAGTCAATTTACGATAACAAAAAAAAAACAGATTTTCAACGAAACTGTTCATTTTTCAGCCAATGTGATAAATTTTCAAACAACATAAATCTTCAACCAGAACACACAACACAACCAGAACTGGAGCACTTCAATTTCCAACCATGAACGCGAATATTCAAACAAGAAGGTTGATTTCCAGAAAGGAAGAATCATTTTCTAAGAAAAAATATAAAGTTATTACAAAATAGTCGAATTTCAAAGTCAGAAAATAATTATTTTCAATCAAAAATGGAACAGTAACATCGTCAACGAAAATCGTATTACTCAAATTTTGAATTGAAAAAATAGATGTTTAACTAAAAAAATAGATTTTCAACTGAAGTTATAAAAAAAGAGGCAAACTTTCCACGAAGTGAATAGATTCTCCAAGAAATAGTTACATTTTCAAAATCAAAAATCAATGTTCAACTAAATACTTGAATTCCTATCAGAAAAAGATGAATTGATTTTTAACAAAGTAGTTGCAATTTCAACCAGAGGTGAATTTCTAAATGGAATAATGCATCTCTAACAAAAAAATCTGATTTTCAACAAACAAGTTTAAATTTCAAACTAATAGTTGATTTTTTAACTAAAACAGGAGGAATTTGCAATGGACAATGTAAAGAAGCTTTCTATAACATTTCAGAAATATTTCTTCTTCAGAATAATACTTCAACTCTAAAGACTGATGGAAGTACTCCCTTTATTTAAAATTAAGAGGGAGGACTTTTAAATTGAGACGAATTTTGAATTTGAGGAACGATTTTCAAAAATTCACCTCTTCTGAATGCGAAATATAATTAGTTCGAGAATTTCCCGTTCCATAAACCATTTTGTTTCTTGGTTTTCAACTTAATAGAGATTTATTATCATTTTTTTGTAATTATTATTATCCCCAAAAAAAACTTTCTAAAAGGAAATTTGGGAAGGTGAGAGAAATTCCGTAATAATGTATTCGAAAAAAGACCCAGATCCGTCGCATACACTCAGTTGAGAATAAGCCTCAAAGGTATGTCGAAAAATAATAATATTTTCATAAATGATAAAAAGGAGACAAAATTAAATAAATAATATTTGAACTATTTTTCTTCATAAACTGGATTGGATTTAATGCCGTTGATCTTTGACACAGGCATATCACGTCTCTCATCTTTCCAGTTTTATGTCTTTCAATAATTTTTTCAAATCTTTTACAATCTTACGATCAACAAATATTTTTCCAGTTTTGGAAGCTCCAACCCTTCTCTATCATTTTATTTTCCTTTATTTTATTTTTATTAATTATTTATCGTCAAATTGGTACCTTTTATGAAAACCAGGCAGATGAGAGACTTGATATGCCTGTGTCAAAGATCAACGGCATTACATTCAATCCAGTTCATGAAGAAAAATATTTCAAACATTATTTATTTATTTTGATCTACTTTTTATGATTTATT
>WSXT02085389.1:1675-11882 GCA_011762715.2 Neuroterus valhalla
GTTTACATAACAGAATTCTAGAACTGTAACATTTCCTTACAGTAACAGCGTAACAGAACAATGTTACGTTTATGTTCTGTTTTTGGGAACACGTTTCAAATTCCAGTGACATAACAGTTCCATCACTCTGTTCTCTTTTAGTTACATCACAGAATTCTAGAACTGTTACATTTTCTTACAGTAACAGCGTAACAGAACAATGTTGCCTTTATGTTCCGTTCTTGGAACACGTTAGACATTCTAGTTCCATAACAGTTCCATCCTCCTGTTCTTTATAATTTACATAACCGAATTCCGGAACAGTTATATATCCTTACAGTAACAGCGTTACAGAACAATGTTACGTTTATGTTCTTTTTTTGGAACACGTTAGACATTCTAGTGCCATAACAGGTGCATCACTCTGTCCTATATTAGTTACAGAATAAAATTTCAGAACTGTTACATATCCTCACAGTAACATCGTTACAGAACAATATGGCCTTCATATTCTTTTCGTGAAAGACGAGTGTAATTCTAGTGACATAACAGTTCCATCACTCTGTTCTCTTTTAGTTACAACACAGAATTCTAGAACTGTTACATTTCCTTGCAGTAACAGCGTAACAGCACAATGTTACGTTTATGTTCTATTTTTGGAACACGTGTGAAATTCTAGTGAAAAACAGTTCCATCACTCTGATCTATATTAGTAAAATCACAGAATTCTATAACTGTTACATAGTCTTACAGTAACAGCTTAAAAGAACAGTGTTATCTTTATGTTCCGTTCTTGGAACACGTTGGACATTCTGATGTCATAACAGTTCCATCTCCCTGTTCAATATCATTTACATAACAGAATTCCGGAATGGTTATATATCCTTACAGTAACAGCGTTACAGAACAGTAACTGCTATTATGTTCTATTCTGTAACTGCTATGGAACACAATTGTGACAATATTATGTATAAATGTTTCCTTTTTTTATGTAACATTTACATAACGTGTCCGCTGGGAGGCATGATTTTCTTATAACATGTCAGATAATATATGATTCCTTTGATGGCAAGAAATGACAAATTAAAATCGATGGTTGCGCGTTGAGGCGTAGTCGCTACAGCGGACTACAAACTAAAATAATGATTCCATTACGACGATCGTTACGCGCACACCTGCTCGTCTTTAAAGGACAATCGAATTCTTTTCATACATTATATCCACAACTTTATTCTTCTATTGTTCATTTTGTACCGGAAAAAACATGCTGAAAGCTTTACACTATCTAAATTATTTTATAGTCCATATTAATTATTTCAATTTCCTGTTTCACAGACAATTGCTGAGAACAAGTAATAATTCTTTGCATGCAACTGGTTTTTTAAATTACCAAATATTTATTTATTATATCGCATATTGTTTTTTTTTTTTTTTTTACGTGATGAGCGTAGAAGATTTCACAAGGGTTGAAATGGAATATTATTAGGAGACAATAGATATGGGGTAGATACACCGATTGTCGACGTATAGCAAGGTCGTTTTCACATTTGACATATTGATACTCATAGTCGATAAGGTTTCATACACATTAGAATCCTAGTTTCCACGCGGCAAGAAATTTGATTAATGTCATGTTTCACATATTTTTATCGAAAATATTTTAGAAAGGAATTAAAAATCAATTAGGCATGAATAATTAAGGGATTTTTTGTTCTCACCATACTAATTAGAGAAATGAAATTTACAATATTATATCTTATATCCAAATGCACCATGAAACATGTTATATGTTTGATTCAAACCAGAGATTTATTTGATTTGGATAATATATTTATCCAAACAAATTTTATTTTTCGGGTGCTTTTCGATGATTTTGCATTTGTTGCAAATAATCAGACCAAGTTTTTTTTTCTTCAAAACTGGGCATGAATTATTTCATATATATTCAAGTTATCAATTAGGAAGATTCGAATGTTCGACCCAACAAAGGTCTGAATTATGAAATACTGAGGAAACTTATTTATAGGTCACGAGGATGGAGTAATTTCAAAAGGAATTGAAGAAAGGTCAAACAAAGTGAATAACCATAATAAATGAAGTAAGGTTATTAGGAAAAAACAAATTAAAAACTCTCTTTACAGATGGAATTTTTCAAGATAAAATTCCAACAATTCAATGGTCTCACTTTCGAATAATTTTAATAATTTTTATTAATTTACTGTAATATTCCAAACTTGGTATCAATCTCATCTTTTGACTGAAAACTGAAGATTACAAATGATTGTGGAAGTTAAATATTATTTTTTGAGTATTTAATGTTATTCTACTTGAGAAGAGATTGTTCATGTTATTTGAAAATAATTCTTACCATTTATTAAATTCTCAGTACCTTTCTGAATATTTAAATGTGGGGAATTCCCTGTTACGTAATTTTTCCAGGAAATTTATTTTTCGACACTTTTCAGTCTTTTCAATCAATCATTTTCTAGATTTACTGCAAGGATACTTTTGTGTAATCAATTTTTGTTGCGAACATGTTGATTCGACCAAGTTTGCATTTTCGACTGAATTAAGCATAATGTGTGCCCTAAAACTAGGTAAAATCGTTCACTAATAAATGCGTACAAAACAAATGGCAAAATAAATTTTGACATCTTTATTGTATAAACAATCAAATTTTTATTCTCTTAGTTATTATTATTATTTTATTTATTATTTATAATTTATTATTTATTATTTATTATTCATTTATTTATTATTTTTTAAAAATATTTTTAAAATATTTTTTTTTTCTTTTTTATCTTTTATGCATAACATCCTATTGGTTTAACTGCTCAGTAATAAAAACAAATTTAGAAAAGATTTCTAATCATATCACTTATAACTGTTCCAACTATGTACACACATTTTAAAGTATTTAAACAATCATAGAATGAATGAAAGGATAATTTCCATCGTTTAAATTCATCGATTAGGTCATAGAATTTGAACATCTCCATCATTTATGCGATATTATTTGAAAAATAATTAGTTTGAAGAAATAGAGATCGTTTCAACAATAAGCAGTAAGTTTTCAAACGGATAATTAGAAGAAAATACTTGACATTGAAAAATTTGCACATAAGTGTAATGTTTTAGTTTCTTCCGGTTTGAATCTATATTTGAACAACTATAAATTGTTTAATCCATTCAAAAATACTGAAACGAATACGTTAAATCTTTACATTATTTCATAAGTTATTCAAGTTATTTTTATTATTAATATTTATAAGAATCCTAGTCTTTAAAAAAAGTCGTTTTCGATGTTTTCGGAAACTTGGAAAACCTTTCTAGATATTTTAATATCGGCAATTTCCCTTCTCGATAATATTTTGGTGTCAGGAAGTTTCATTAAAGTATTTTTATAAAAAATTTCTTCTTTGGGGCTTTCCACTCTACCCAATAAATTATATTTTAAAATTAATATTTTTTCTGGTACATTATGTTTATATGCAATCAACTTTGCTGCAAACGTTTTAATTAAAAAAGTTTCAATCACGACTGGATTTAGCATAAATATCTACCTGTTGAAAAACTGTGTGAAATGTATTTCTTTTTAATATAATTAAAAAAAATATATATTCTGCATATTTTTAAAAATTCTCAAAATTTCCGACCAAATAGTGAGTGTTTGAATTTCCAGTTGGAAAAACAAACATTCCAAACTCCAAAAACCAACTGAATTTCTTGAAAAAGTTTAATTTCCGACTAAAAAAGTAGTAATTGAATTTTTAGTCAGAAGAAAAAACACTTCAAACATAAAAAATTAACTAACTTTCCTCCGAAAAAGTTCACTTTTCGACCAAAATTGAGTAATTTTATTTTTAATTGAAAAAAAACATTTTCAAGAACCGATCGAATTCCTTACAAAAAGGTTCAGTTTCCGACTAAAAAGTGAGTAGTTGAACTTTCAATTCGAAAAAAACATTTCAAACTTACGAAAAAATTCAAAAACCATTTTCAATTCCAAAAACTAACTGAATCCCATACAAAAAAGTGAAATTTTCGACCATAAAGTGAGAAATTGGGTTTGCAATCAGGAAGAAAAAACATTCTTAACTCAAAAAACCAACTAATTTTCTTACAAAAAATTTCACTCTTTAACCAAAAATAAGTGTTTTAATTTCCAGTCAGAAAAAACCATTTTCAATTTTGAAACCGAATCAAATTACTCACGAAGAAGTTCAATTTTAGACTGAAAAGTGAGTAATTAAATTTTCAGTTAGAAAAAACATCATTTTCAAAAACGGAAACCAACTGAATTTCTGACAAAAGAATTTAATTTCCGACTCAAAAGTCAGTAGCTGAATTTTCAGTTAAAAAAACATGTTAAACTTAATAAACCAACTAAATTTTTTACAAAAAAGTTAAAACCCCATTTTTCAATTCCGAAAACTAACTGAATCCCATACAAAAAAGGTAAATTTTCGACCATAATGTGAGAAATTGGATTCTCATTCAGGAAGAAAAAAAATTCCAAACTTGAAAAACCAACTACATTTCTTACGAAAAAGTTTACTTTTTAACCAAAAGTGTTTTTATTATCAGTAAGAAAAAACCATTTTCAATTTCAAACCCGAATCGAATTACTCACGAAAAAGTTCAATTTTCGACCAAAAAGTGAGTAAATGCATTTCCAGTTAGAAAAAACATCATTTTCAAAAATAAAATCCAACTGGATTGCTGACAAAAAAGTTCAATTTCCGACTCAAAAGTTAGTAGCTGAATTTTCAGTTAAGAAATACATTTTAAGCTTTATAAACCAACTAAATTCCTTTAAAAAAGTAAAAAAAAAAAATTTCAATTCCGAAAACTAACTGAATCCCATACATAAAGGTAAATTTTGGACCATAATGTGAGAAATTGGATTTGCCTTCAGGAAGAAAAAACATTCTTAACTTAAAAAACCAACTAAATTTCTTACAAAAAAGTTCACTTTTCAACCAAAAAGTGTTTTCATTTTCAGTCAGGGAAATCATTTTTAATTTCGAACTGGAAGTCCTTACTGGAAGTTCAATTTTCGACTAAAAAGTCAGTGATTGCATTTTCAGTTAGAAAAACATCATTTAAAAAAAAAACCAACCGAATTTTTGACAAAAAAGTTTAATTTCTGACTCAAAAGTCAGTAGCTGAATTTACAGTTAAAAAAAAACATTTTAAGTTTTATAAACCAACTAAATATCTTGGAAAAAAGTTAGAAAACCATTTTCAATTCTGAAAACTAACTGAATCTCTTACAAAAAAGTTTAATTTTCGACCATAAAGTGAGAAAATGGATTTTCATTTAGGAAGAAAAAACATTCCAAACCTAAAAAACCAACTAAGTTTCTTACAAAAAAGTTCACTTTTTAACCAAAAAGTAAGAGATTTGATTTTCAGTCAGAAAAAACTATTTTCAATTCCAAACCCCAATCACATTCCTTCCAAAAAAGTCCAATTTCCTACTAAAAAGTGAGTAATTGCATTTTCAGTTAGAAAAAACATCATTTTCAAAAATAAAAACCAACTAAATATAAAACCGTATCGATTTAATTGTTCAATTTCAAACTCTTTCAGATTTGAATTATTAAATTCTAGACAACTTCACTTCAAAATTCGTTCTTTCCGAACTCTTGAATGTCAGCATGTCAACAGCACGCGGTATTCCCAAGCGGTCACCCATCCAAGTACTAACCACGCCAACGTTACTTATACTTGTAAAATTTGGAATTATTCAACTGTTGAGACTTTCAATTCATTGTGCAATTTTCAGTAATTTTCATTTGTAACTATAGAACAGTGGATGTTTGAAACTGAGTTTTGTTGTGAATTCATTAAATTTTGAACACTTTAAAAAAAATTTGTCAATATTTAAACATGTCGATTCAATCGTTAAATTGCAAATCATTAAAGTTTAGACGTCTTTGGTCCAAAATTTATCAGTTTCAAATTTTCAATTATTTCGAGACTTTCAGCTTCATACAAAATCTGCAAACAACTATTAAAAATCTGAAAAACAGCAAAAAAACTAGTTATAAATTAATAAATTTATATTTATAAAAATTTAAAGTTCTACTTAACGTCCAACAATTAGGTTCATATCTGAAACTCCTGGAAACTGCAATAAAAAACCAAGAAACCGACGAATAAATGTAGATAAACACTTACAAATGTCTTTATTCAAATTTCAAAAAGCAGGATAAAAAGAATGAAAGAGGAAAAATAAATGAGAAGGTGACTTCCAAAACTCCCTCTCTTCCACAAGGAAGTTGATATCTAAAACTTCTGGAAATGAATGTAAAAAATGAAGAATACAACGTCCAATTTTGGACAAATACCCTTAAATGCCTGTATTGAAATTTCCAAAAACAGCATAAAAATAAAAAGAAGAAAAGATGAATAAGATGCCAAACTTCTCGGAGATTTTAATAGAGAACTTTAAGCGTGTTTGTCTATATTTTGTCGTTGGAATCTTGATTTTTTATTTTAATTTCCAGGTGTTCAAAATATTAAAAAACTAGTTTCAGCTCTCTGTTTCAATTATTGAAATTTTCGAAACGACTTACCAATTAGTGAATTTATTACTAATGTAATCAGTAAATTTTCACAAACCACATTATTAGTTTCAAAGTTTCATTAGTATATTCAATTAGAAGAATTTTTAAATGACTGAAGAATAAATGGTTTGTATAACGTATATTTTTAAATTTCGCTTTTTGAATTATGCCTCTAATCTCAATAGTAAAAAGCTTCTAATCAACCTAGAAAATAAGTGAATATTGAATTTTCCATTAATAAGACGAGTCAAAATCTACTCATTACAGTAGAGGATTTCTACTAAAGTTAGGAATAGTTATTCACTTATTTCTTCAGTCATAACTTACTAATTTAATAAGTGGGTAAAAATCACTATTCCAATAAGTGATTTTATACTAATGTGGCTCACTTTTTTCCTTTTCAATTAGTGAAATTTTACTGATAATTAGTAGTTTTCTACTAATTCAAATTGAGAGAGAGTATTTTAAAAAAAATTTTAATACACAGATTGAAAAAGTACTTGATAGTTTATTTTAAAATCAAAGGCGAAAACTGCTTCTGTTTTGTTTATCAAGGCATCACTCTATCCAGTTTTCATTCATTTTCAGCCTTCCAATACATGTGGGATTAACTGTCACGTCAAACGACACTTTTTTCCTAAATTCTCACTATCGACCTTATTAACCTCTCTGCATTTTCCTTAAAAAAAACTTCCTTGACAATATATGTATTCATATCCGATATTGCCAAAAAGGAAACAACGCATACTAGAAAAGCGAGAGTACATTGACACAGAGAAACACTCAAACTATGTGTTCACAAAGAGATTATTACCTACCAGTAAAAAAAATCCGCTTATCCTTGGCGTATCACCTGGATAAAACTTGGAACTAAGTACAGTTGAGACAACAATTCGATGAAGCAAAAAGGCGAGAATATCTGATTGTGGTGGTGACGCCTGTTACGAGACTCAAGAAATACTGGATCGACACTGTGGAACCCCAGTCTGTGGTAACTGGTAGCACCTCTATAGCACTGATGCCACTATAGTAAGGCACATTTTACACTCTCGCGAAAAAAAAAACACGCCAAAAGTCGTGAAGAGTGTAAAAGAGAAGGTAAAAAATTTAATTCAAGATGACGGAATTCCACACTTTCTACCGGATTCCCCAACGAAAAGGGCTGATTTTCTTTAACAAAAGGTATAACACATCACATGGTTCTATTCGCATGCGTACGCATGGGCATAGATCTACACGCGGCACGAACGTATTTTCGTCATGTGCAGAGTAGAATTAAATATAGAGTCGTATAAGTAAAGAATGGGATTAAGAACAATTTCAAAGAGTGCTGGAATGTACTGGTTTTTCTCAGAATCTCATGTGATTTCTGTCAAATTGGCCCTATAATAATCGTTCAAGGGAGCGAGTGGAAACGGCGTGTGTGAGTCAGACGAGTGAAGGAGAGGGGGGTAGAAAATAGAGTGTACGATTGTGGGTGGATGCACGAGCAGGGTCGGCGCACAGTGGTTCAGATCGGAAGAAAGGCGATCAAAAGTCCAAAAATCAATTTAATTTTTTTGAGGAAATATTAGGCAGTTTCAATTTTTCAATGTTGAATCTACATGGAAATATTAAAAAAATGGAAAAATATTATTATTTTCAGCAATTTTTCTAGTTTCAAAGTTCAACATTTTGAGAAATCGCTCGCAACACCAAAAACATACCTTAACTTTAGGAAGTGCTGTATTAAAACCAATAAATAATTTTCGGAAAACGTTTATAAACGTCTAAAGTGCATCCTTTTCATCAATCAATCAGTGCATTAAGTATTCCATATTTATTATTTTAATTAACTTTTTAGATTATTGTTGTAATGCTAAAAATTTTATTTATTGATTCAACTTTCGATTGAAAAAACAGAAGTAGCCGTAGTCAGCCGTAGAATGTGGAAGTGCTAAGTTATCGTGGAAGAATTCACGTATTGATTTCCATGAAAGATTTTTGCAAGAAATCGCGAGTTTTCATTTGGGACGCTAATTACTAAAGTCGAACAGGCAGGAATTGATGCGCATCGTAGCGCGCCTCCGCCTATTACAACAATTTAGTGGACTTCGAATTTCAATTTACAGATTTATTCTCATCTGAAAACAAGAATATTACACATAAGAGTTTCATGAAACAACATTTGTCATTGTTATGAACAATTTTTATAAACAAATTCACTTATTTGGGATGTTTGTGGATAAAAAATTTTTCTTTTCTGTGGAATAATTTATTTTCAAGTGAAGGATGAGAAAAATTCACATTAGAGTTCCATGAAACAACATTTCTCATTTTTATAAACAATTTTTATAAACAAATTCACTGATTTGGGATGTTTGTGGATCAAAAATTTTCCTTTTCTGTGGAATAATTCATTTTCACGTGAAGAACAAGAATAATACACATTAGAGTTCCATGAAACAACATTTCACATTGTTATAAACAATTTTTGTGAACAAATTCACATATTTGGGATTTTGTGGATAAAAAATTTTTCTTTTCTGTGGAATAATTTATTTTTACGTGAAGAACGAGGGATAATACACATTAGAGTTCCATAAAACAATATTTTTCATCGTTATCAACAATTTTAATAAATAAATTCACTTATTTGGGATGTTTGTGGATAAAAAATTTTTCTTTTCTGTAAAATAATTTATTCTCGCGTGAAGAACGAGAATAATGCACATTAGAGTTTTGGCATTTATAAAGAAAATGCATTTTTTATAAAAAAAGTGTATAATCAGTTCAATTTTTAGAGACCAACTTAAAATAAACGATTTTGCATTATTAATTTGTTCTTATTATTCGCATTATTTTGTTAATTTTCGAATCAGATATTCAGAACACCATTTTAAACAAATTTTGAACAATTAGAAAAATTTCCAACAAATTTTTTTCAACCTAATATAAGATTTCCTATTTTTAATTTCGCAATTTTCATGGCATACTCAAAGTCACCAATATAAAAATTTTCCATAATATATTTAATGAAAATTTAGTCATATTCAGTATGCGTTGGTTGCCATATTAGGTCCGCCATTTTGAATTTGGAATTTTAACAAAGAATTTGAATTAGAGATCGAAATAATATGTACAAAATAAATTGCATGTAAATCCGATAACTTTTTGACTTAGTTCACCTTTTCGTCGATCTGAACCACTGTGCGGCGAAACGCGTTCAGTTAGTCCGGGCGCTGGAGAGGGGTTGCTGTATGCACTTTAGGGTGGTCCAAAAATGCATTACAAAATTTTTTTCCTTCAAATTTTTCATGAAAAACGCCCACAAAAAAATTAATGCATTTTTCTTGTTTTGAAAAAAAAATATTTGAGGGGCGGCAAGCCCCGTGAAGTTCAACACGTATTTCCCATAAGAAAAAAAAACGTTTTTGTAAATTTTATTCAAAAATCTCGAAATTAGATGAATGGAGTTCGAAATTCACCTCTTCACGATTGGTCACGGAATGCGAATAAAATATTACTTTTTAAATATCACCCACATGAGTCTGTTTTATAGGGTCCCAAAAAACCCCCATAATTGAAAAAATGGGGTTTTCGAGTTTTTGGCGCTAATTATGATTTTTTTGCGTTTTTTTCAACGCAGATTGTTTCAAATACATGAAATACTA
>WSXT02085400.1:0-11882 GCA_011762715.2 Neuroterus valhalla
CAATCCGATAATTCTTTCGAAAGTTATCGAGTACACAGATTACAGATTACAGACTACAGACTACAGACAGACAGACATACACCTTCGTAGAAACCATTTTTTCTGACTCAAGGGGTCTCAAAACGTGGAGATTTCATTAAATCCGCGAAAGTCAATTTTAACATAATACCAATACCTTCTCATTCAAAATGGGATTAGGCTTTGGCACAATCTTTTAAGGCCGCGAAAGAAAGGACGAGTTCGTTATCCAGCCATTTTTGACCAATGGTTCTGGTTTTATCCATCAGAATCGCTTTTTAAAAAACCAAAAATGCATGTTTCCCCTCAAACTAAGCGAGGTGCGAAAAAATCTTAAGATGAAAAATGATTTATTTTGAAAAGACCTATAAATTTTATATACACCATATTTTCATCAGATGCATAATTTTCGTTTAAATCGAGAAAAATGCAACCAAAAATGAAAAGTTTTATTTTTGAGAAAAACTATGCGAGATATGAAAAAAATGAAAGAAACCAAAATTTTTTACTTTAAAAAGTCTACAAATTCATTGTTGATTATTTTTCGATAGGATGAGCGCGTAGCGCGAGGTAAATACATCATCGAGCGCGAAGCGCGAGACCCGAATGACGCGCGCCCTAGCCCCCTTTCTACATGAACGCGTTTTTATCTACGCTCTGCGTCCAACGCAACACTCTGTCTGCTACTTTCACACTGAAATGCGCAGATGAAAAGGGACAGAGTATTGCGTTTACGCGTCCATGTAGATACGGGGTAGGCCCGCTCAAACTTGCAAGCGAAGCGAGCCGCGCGCGCAGCGCGCCAGGAGAATGTGCCCGCGCAGCGGGCAGATTTTTGTAAATTCAATTTGTTTAACATTATCGCATGTTTCCTGGATAGATAAATATTGAATATTTTTGGCAAATTACAAAATGAAAGGATGAACAATTATGAACTCATTCTGAAAAATCCAGATTATAATGAATAATTGATTGTTACTTTTGAGTATTTCAAAAAAGTGATCTTCATTAGATTCTGAAAGTTTAAATACTCATCACTTTTGAATTTCACATATCATATTGAAGAAAAATACGTGTCTTCTATTTTTGTGTTAAAATCGAGAAAAATATAATTTCAGTGAATTTAAATTTTGGTGGTAAACTTGACGTGGAATGACCCACATATTTATCGATTCAAATTGTTAACAAATGTACCCTACAACGTAAAACTCTCCAAAAAGTATACATAACATTTTTAAATCTAAATTAACTCCATGCTATCAAATTTTGCATGAGGAAACTTTACACAGCCTAATTTAATAGTTATTATAATCTGAACTCTACACCTGAGCACAAGGAAATTCCGCACACAAAACTTTTTGTGTAGTCCCTGCTGTAGAATTTGCTGTGTATAGTTCTTTTGTATGGTTCATTTTTATAATAATATATTTATATTTCAAAATCTTGAATTTGTGAAAGGTCGACATTTATTTAAGGATAAGAATCTCTTACAATACTCTACCAACTTGAAGTAGAGTGGAAAATGTGACATTTGTGTCAATAAAACCACGAAGAAAAAGATTATTTGGAAATTTTATTTTTGGAAATCAATGCTCTTATCTAGAAAAAGTATCCGGTTTTCTGATAAGTTGCCAGATTTGTAATGAAATCGTCTAAGTCATCTGCGCCTGGTTGTTGTTACCATTCTCGAATTTCATGGTATAAAGTAATTTTGATTTTCATCATTTAAAGTTGACTCCTACTCTTTCTGATATTACTGATTCATAATTTTAATTCAATCCTTATGTTGATAATTACGTTTTGTCAAGTTATTATTTTTGGACACGTACCTACGAAAGGATTCCCGTAACGGACTACGGCGTCTGACCTTCGTATCATTTTATACGCCATTCTGAAGTCAAAATTGAATCCTGTCTGATCCTTGCTGAGCCTCAGGAGTCTAAGTGTTATAGATACGGTTGGCGTTTCGCTATAGTATATGGCAGGACCCCAGGAGGTTCCACACCACAGACCACCGGCATCAGGACGCTTTGCTTCGGAAATCTGTAAAGATCCATCCGGACAGCCATCAGCCGTAAAAGACACAAATTTACCAAGGGTGAAACTGTCAAACGTCATCTGTAATAAAAATAGGAAAAACTTGTTATGATAATATGTAAAAAAATAAATAGACTCTAAAAATTATACATGGAAATGAAAGTGCGAACTTCCTAGAGAGAGGAAATTATAAGAAAATCTGCTGTACATGATCTTAGCAGATGTCTGCCCGTTACTTGCAATTCGCGAACAATTTGCGGCAAGAAAATATTGACAAGAATAAACCAAGCAACAGTTGGCTGGCATTACCCAAATTGCAAATGCGATTATAATATTTACAAGCAAATCACAAGAAAAATAAAAGAACAAATATCGAGAAAATGATAGATATCTGCTGATATGTTGCTATTCAGGAGCAAGCAATCATTGCTTGAAACTTTTGCTAAAAATTGCAGGTACATTCGCATTAAATACTCTTATTTTTAGGTCAAACAGACTTTGTGATCATAGTGAGGTATTTTCGTTTTTATAATGAGTTGATAAAGTTGAATCAAATGAGAATGATTTAAAAAGAGAGTTCTCTATTTTTCGGTTAACAATCAAATGGTTTCTGTCCTTGATGTACTGGGATTGTGACTATACAGGATAAAATCAATTTCGAAACTAGGTATACCGTAATAATACGAATTGTGTGTCGCGGTTGTTTAGCACTTGCTCTTGCTAAAACCGCATCATGCTGTAACGGGCTTATTTCCTTTTTCATCTCTCGTCCTAACCAACGCGACAATTTGAAATAATCATTCCAAATATTCGTATATATTGCAGAATAACAGTGTAGAACTGGCTATCCTCATACCATCTAGAAAAATATTACAGCTTTGAATTCATTTAATCATCGCGTTGATTATTAAAAAGAAGATTTTCCCCGTTTATGTCAAGGGTTATGAAATAATTATTTTTTCCAACTTCTTGGTTTGCATAATATGGCACTGATAGTTTCCCTGCTGGTGCAAAGAATATATGTGACGCGATCTGAAGAAAGACCCCTAAGCAGCCAAAAACCGATTCTCTAATTTTTAATGTTTTACGTACTTTCGAACTTGCTCTTCAAGGTGGCAAAGTTAAGAAAATTCCATCAATAATAATTTATAAGGTACGAGCGTTTGAACATTCTCGTTCGGCAGAGTCCTATCGGCCCGTCGCCACTCTTCCTGCTTCTCCTCTAAATTACGTTTGGCCGCTTAGGGGTCTTTCTTCAGATCGCGTCACATATAAAAGTGATTGCATGGTTAATTCACACAAATTCAAAAAATCGCAAGTTATCCAGAGTGGTTAGAAGTGATTTGAAGTAATCAAAATTCATTTTAGGCAATTAAAAGTGATTGCACGATGGATCGTTATTAGTTTGAGATCATTTAAAGTGATTCCATGTGATTGTAAGTTATTTCTGCGTAGCTAAACGAGACGGAACTCGATTTTTAGCGATTTCTGGTCATCTTCCTCAGTGATTCACAGTGAAATTCGAGTGATTCCTGAGTGTATTTAGGTTTCATAACTAGGTTCAATATGATTGTCAGTAAAAAAAAGAGGTAAATAGACGTGATTGAATCTGAATTCGTGTGGTTCAATTTGATATTATGTGATTGCAAGGGATTTCTGAGGTGATTCGAGTAACCACAGAAGACGGACTCTTAGTTTACTTTATTTCACTTGTTTGCAAGTGTTTTTATGAGAATCGGATTGACCTTCGTTCCACGTGATCAAGAGGAGAATCCCGTGCAACTAAAGTTCATTGCGCAGTGATTTCAGAGGGATCCCGCATGATTTCAACTGATTTCACGAGAGATGTATCCTTCGTTTAAATCCCTAATATTTTACTTACATTGCAATGCGAATACGCCTGATAATTTTCATGTAGGTATATAGCTGAAACAATGCCAAAAGTAGAGTTATCATATCGCAGTTTCCTCTCTACGCTATTTCTCAGAAAGTTTAGCACTGAGAACGTTTTTTACAAAAGAAAGAATTTTTTTTTCCTCTTAAAGATTGTTTTGATTGCGCTTTTGTTCCAGAGTTTAAAAGTCTGCCTGCAACACGAAGCCCCCTTTTTGATAGAATCGTGTTTCTGTATGGCGTTCAGTATGCACGTGGCTGCGGCATACATATGCATTTTGTACCTTGTACGTATAGAACGCAAACGTGTTGGGAAATTTCACATGCAAGAGCGAACGCGATCCGAGTCAAATGAGGGTAACAATAGAGCCGTCAAGAATGAATAAATGAATGTCGATAACGTGCAACACCTTTTTTTTCATTTGATCTAACACTTTAAATTTGTTAACTGGATTATAAATTGCACCAGGGTCGGCGAAAGCCCTGTTGTGAAAACTATACGGGTTGTATGTTACTGCTTGTCATTCTACAAAAAACCCAAAAAACCAATTGAAAAAAAATGATCTTTATAAGGTATTTTATTGTTTTTTAATTCTTAAGTATTCTTAAGAGGGGGGGGGGGGCTATTTACTTTTTACACGGAATGGTACTGTTTCGTCAGCCCTGAATTGCACTCTCTCACCTAAGCTGAGAAAAGCTTCATAAAATTTGTATGTACTTCAATGTTTCACAATGGCTAGGAAAAAATTTTCTGAATCATGTTTTAGTAGTCTAAACCTAATTTGAGAATTTGTGAGAAAGTGTGGATTGGGTTCTTATATGTTTTAAAAAGCTTCAGAGCTATGATTTTTAGAAAACTAGTTTTCATTAATTGCGTAATTGATTTTCGCTCAAATTTGTGTTGATATCAGACTCCTATACTTTTCGAAGCGATAATTTTTTCTGCAATTCAGAGAGAAATTCTCCAGCTTCGTTACTATTCACATGACTGGTGCAGCCCGCGGTCGCCTTATTAAAGAAATTGCAGCCTTAATTCCTCTTGGCCTACGATATTTTTTTTTATACGTTGGCCGAACAACATCTTTTTTCTCTCTATATGTTTGCTTCGACTGTAAACCATGTAGCTGGACTGTGAAAGTAACTATGATTGTGGATGTTGTTTACATAATTACATAAATCACGAGTTTCACCAAAATCCCCATAGTTTTCATTATCTAGTGTCTACAATATGCAAGGAACAATTATATTTATTACTCAAATAAATAACAACAAATTGTGATTTTATTTTCTACTATTCTAATCCAGAGCTAAACTATGGGAATAAGGTTTTAATTCTATTTCAAATCAGACTGGGTAGAAAATCAGGGGTATGCCACGCCAGTCATTGTATCCTATAGACAGTTGGTTCCCAACTTGACTCAGCAGGCAAAATGTGAAACTGAGCGCTTATTGCATTTCGGCAAATATTGTGCTTGAATTTTGACAAATGATTCGGAAGTGTGAGCGGGACCAAAATGGAAGTGTTAGCACCTGATGGCAAAACATAACCTTTGAAATATCTTTTCGTCTAATCCGTTGACCGTAACAGCTATTAAAAAAGTTCTACAATGCTTATTTTTTGTTTTGTAAGTTTACTTCGTTGAACGTTGGATTTTACAAGTAAAGTTATATTTGTCAAGTGTAGGTATACATAATCATGGCGTTAACATAAATATCAAAGTTACAAGGGGAACCAGATATTGCTATTATTAATTAGACCTTTTTTTTGCTTTGCTCATACGGTTGATAATTTCCTCAGTGATAGACGCCTACTAGAGGTTTCCAAAAAAAAAAAAACAAGAAGGCGCAATTTTGAACCATTTTCGAGAGAAATTCATTTGAAAAATTGCGAGCGGATGGTCATTGAAATAGCGTAAATGTATTTGCAAGCACCTGGTAGCTCACCTGGTAAAGCGTTTGGCTGATAGTCGCAAGGTTGCACGCTTGATTCTCGCCTGCATTCTAGTTCGTGCGATACTACGGAATCCTGAATGATGCATATGTATAATAATTATTCAGAATAAATGTTAATTTAGGTTGATAAATGTTTGAAAGATAATCGACTATTATTTTTGTGTTTTATTTTTTGTATCTTGTATAAAACATTTTTATTAAAATATAATAGTATAATAATTATTCAAAATAAATGTTAATGTAAGTTAATAAATGTTTTAAAAGATAATTGACTATTATTCCTGTGTTTTCTTTTTTGTATTTTGTATGAAACATTTTGATTTCGTATTCAGCATAGCGGTTTCCGTTTGATAAGTTTAAAAAAAATTTCAGTTTGAAACACTTATTTCTTCATTTGAATTAAAAACATAAATACTAGAAATAATTAAATAATTAGTAATTTAAAAGAAAATACACAACTTTCCAAACAAGAGATAATAAAGAGTTTCCATTTAAAAGAATGATTAAACAATCACTGAAAATTAAAATTTTATAATGATAAATAATAAATGAATAAATAAACAGTTTTGCTTAAAAAAAGTGCAGGCAGCGAGAATCGAGCGTGCAACCTTGCGAATATCAGCCAAACGCTTTACCAGGTGAGCTACCAGATGCTTGCAAATATATCTACGCTTACTCAATAACCGTTTGCTCGCAATTCTTCAAATGCATTTTTCCCGAAAATGGTCAAAAATTGCGCCTTCTTGATTTTTCTCAGAAAACCGCTAGTAAGTGTATCACAGAGGAGGGTATCAACCAAAACAAAAATTAGGAGACCCAAAGGTCTCCTTGTGAGTCAAATTGGGGAGTGTAATCATAATAATTGTGTCATGTCCCTGTAGAAAACTAATCGTTTTAACTTGCTTTTTGTATTTTTTTGGTTATAATAAGGAAAAATCTTCTGTTAAGGTTGTACTGGAGCGAGAGCCAAGTGATCAGAATTTGATCAAAGTTTATGAACATGTAGTTTATGGTGCCTCAAGCCACCTTATCAAATTTAAATAAAATCTGGTCGCTGGGTGTCGAGTTATAAGCTTTCAAAGTTTAGTAGAAATACATGGGCTCTCATGGCAGAGCGTGGATTTCAACTCTTTTTCTCTCCGAAAAAATATTCGTAGTGATAGGATTGACGTGAAAATCAAGTATATTGCGAAGTATGACTACAAAATGTAGTACGCAAAGTTTTAGAATGATTTTGTTGGCAGAAGAAAGGTTACACGGAATTTTATTTGCGAATTTACGAAATTCGAACTTGTACTCAAGAATCATGGCAACGTCTTTTACTTCACTCGCTTATTATTGTTTCGATACAAGCTTCGAATCTTGAGTGAGAAGGATGCAGTCACCATAAGAGGAAAAAAGACAGTTGAAGCGACGTTGCCGGAAATTATGCTTGTTATTTTCGATATCTCTAAGAACGATATTGAAGAATGTTTTTCTTTTATATGGTCCACAAAAAGCTTTATGAGTTTAGAACGCAGTATATTTAAAATGCAATGCTAAAGGATAGGGCACAGTAATACCACAATGAAAAAACTAAATCTCGCTCCAGTACAACCTTAAAGCATGTCAGGTTACGATATGGATTAATTGCTCGTTCATTTGTTTTCGAATAAATTAGTAAAAAATTTAAATAAAGATTAGTGGAATTAGTGAGAAAAAATTAGTGAGAAAAATGAATTACCTGAACGATGTCACCAAAGTCACCACCAGTTGCGTTAAACGTGATTTTGCAGAAGTAAGGCACCTTGTCTTCCTTTGGTCGATGAAGTTCCAGGTCGTAGGTTTTCCCCACCTCTCCATAGTATGTCTTGTTGCACGCTGTAACAAGGCACCAGAATAGGCATCTCAATCTCTTATTGTGATTAATGCTGTTTCGCGTACGCGCTTCTTCTTGTACTACGGGGGAAAACTTTTCTACACATTGCAATTCTCCTGGCCAGGTCTGCTCTAGAAGTCCGGATAGCTCACAAAGGAAGCTAAGAGCAATGCTCCAGGGATAATAATTCAAGGACTTCAATAGTAAGCATTGCAGAAATGAACAATTTTGTGCATTCGCAAAGTTTGCGGGCTTCCTGTAATTCCCTCAAAATTGCAAACAGCTGCAACTGTGATGTTACATAGAATATAAATTTACTGTACAAAGTATCTTTTGTTTTTGTTTTATTTCACTACTTTGGAAGATTTGGAAAAAGCTCTTTCGAATCTAAGAGAAGACTCCATGGTTATTTCCTGTTTTTCCATGTTTCAAAAAGATGATTTTCGGATTATTAAGTTAGTTAATTTAACATTCGAAATCAGTGGCGTGAATGACACCCTGCAGGCCCCGCAATGCGGGGGGCGCCAGCATGTCATGGGCGCCAAATTACGAATGCTCAATATACCGCCTTTCACGAGTGGAATGAACAGATAAAGGAAATTCCCTATATTAGTTACCAGGAGGTCAAACGAGAGGGCGCTGCAATCCGATTGGATATCACATTGAGTCGCAGCGCGCTTTGACTTCATCACCCATAGACTAATGGCGAGTTTTCCTTGTCTGAAAAAAACTTTTCCTTTTATTTTAGTTCAGGTTCGTTGGCCAATAAAGCATTTCTTTTGAAAATTTAGTTTCAGAAGAAATAAAGACAAAAAATTTGAAAAATATTTCGGATGTAGCGAGAATATTGTTTTCCGATTTGGAAAATCTTTAGTCTATGGAATCTATGGAACTACGATTTCTCGAAAAGAGTCCCTATCCAACTCACAAGATCCGACATCGTGCTCCTTGACAAACGTGACCGAACTATGTTCGTGATCGAATTCTCGGCCCAATATTGCCAAAATAATTGTTTACATTCTCACTATAAAGTGGAGGTATTGGTCTCATATAAAAATCGACTTTCGCGGATTCAATGAAATCTCCACGTTTCGTGTCTCTGAATCCGAGAAAACCAGTTAACGATGTTGCCTGTCGGTCATTATCATCTTTGTTCACGTTGTCGTTGTCGTTGTCGTTGTCTATGTATCGCATAACTTCTGAAAGACGTATGAAATTGGACCGCTTTGGACACACGTTTTGACGGACCAAAAAGAAAGGTCAAGTTCAATAACCAGCCTTTCTTGAGCAGCGGTTATGATCCAAGCCATAGGAAAAATACTTGAAAATCTAGAATTCCATTTTGCGATGGAACTATGTAAGATGCGCAAAAAATTAAAAGACCAAAATAATCCTCCTAAGAAAATGCCCCAAATTTATTATCAACCATTTTTTGATAGGACACGCAGTTTTTGTTTCCTTGGTAAAAATAATATTGAAAATAAAAAATCTATTTTGTGGCCAAACTGTACGAGACACAACTATTTTTGGATAGGAAATAATGATAAAAATTTTGGAAACCCATTTTGTGGCCAAAGTCAAGTTTCCAGCGAGACCATACGAGATACAAGAAAAAGGTTGGGAAGAAAAATTGTTGATTTCAAAGAGATGTCCAAATTTGAATAATTATGAAACAAAGACGATTGAAATTCATTTGTTTTAATATCAATGCTCATCATGAATTGTAGTATCATAACAAATATGGGAGTGATCATGAAAAATAAAATTTATGCTTGGTTCTGCATAACCTAAACAAGTAGTTCCGGATCGAGGAATATGAATTAATATATTATACGTTCAATATATTAGACATTTCGGACAAATTCGAATCCAGTGCGAAGCAAAAAAGCGCGATGAGAATCTATTTGTTAAAGCCGAACAAGCTTTAGCGAAAAAGAATCCACAATCATCAAGTTACAGCAGCCGACGTTTTCCTTTTCAGTTTCAAAAGATATATACAAAAATGTGGAGGGTACAAAGGTCAAGTGCGAAGCGCGAGATTCGACAGATGCACGCCCCAGGCCCCATGTTATATATATAATGTGTAATTTCAAATGAACTTTGCTAATGTAATACACTCAGAAAAATTCCCTCTTGGGTCGATTGGATATTTTTGATATGCGTGGAATTTTCTATTGAAATTTCTCTCATTTGTTTAATGGAGATCCTCTACATGGAAAATTATCCTCATGGGAATAACTTGAACTTATCTTGATAAAAGAATTCTGTTGGCGTACGAAGGATAATTAATTGGTTCGAAAAAAAACAAGCAAGGGAGCGATACATCTGTTTCCAGGCAAATTTTTCTCTAAGCGAAAGAAAATATTCAAAAATATGTAACATCTCATGCAACATTGAAAAAGTGAGCGTTAAAATGAGATATTCTCCGGAAGAAAATAATTGAAAGTCATATGCTTCAGAATCAAAGGATTGGAAAAAAAGTATACTTGACAATTACATGGAAAAAGCAGTATAAATGATAGATTTGAATTCTAATTCGAATTCTGGAAGAGAACTCTCTCCAATCAGTATCATTTGAGATATTATACTTTTTAAATTGAAATCATATGAAAATAAAAAGATTCTTGTATTTTGAAGCCTTTGAGAGTAAAGAATTTCTAATCTAGAACAATCAGATTTCGACAGATTCGATTCGAAGCACTTCGAAATTGCAACTGAAGACTTTGATAGAAGGCACCTATCTATCGTGGGACGTGGTGCTACGAAAAGAGCCATTTGTCACAAGAGTTGTATTAGTTTCAGAGCAAATTTCGACGGGAGAGAAGCAGAAGCATGGCTCAACGAAAACTCATCAGCGGCTGGATATTAATTATGGGCACGGAGTAAAACAGCATTCACTAGCTAAGCCGGTTAAAAGCTCGAGAATATATGGCTGACAACTGACAAAATCTATAGGCAGTGATAGAAGTAGGTCGTTCGTCAGGCGTGCATTCTACTTATTACGTACATACGACCTGGCAGTGGTAATGAACCGCCACGGTCAGACGTCCCGTTCTTCTTTCGCTTCCGCTATGGAATCCTCCATAGTTATTGAATTTGTCAGAACCGGATCTTCAATCCTTCATTAGAACATTATGAAGTGAATTAAATAACTATTCGTATATTTCACACATAAATACAATACTCAAGTCAAAATAAGAAAACAAGTTATTTTGATGGGCCAATGCTTTATGTAAAAAATATCAGGATTCGCAAGAGATTGTTCGATTTTATGAGAGCTGGAGAAAATTTAGCACCATGGAAGACAAATTTGTACAGGTAAAATTATACGGTTCAAGATTTATGAAAATACAGTGTAAGTATAATAATAAATAGATATAATAATGCAGTTCTTAAGAACAAAGAATTTTATCATTTTTATTCAAGATGAGTAAAGACTTCCAAATTAAATTTTTACTCAAAAGTGCCCCTTTTTATTTGTTCAGTTCTGATACAAAAATTCTTTATAAATTCGTCGTAAGTCACCTCCATGATGTAAATGGGATACAAAAGATCTTTCACAGCTTTTTGTACGAATTCAACGTTTTTGTGCGATAATAAATTGTTATGATTTCAAAAGTCGTCTGGCCACAGTGGTTTTATCACAACATTTCATTCCACAAAAGTATGAACAAATTTATTTTTCATGGAATCACAAAAAAAGTGTTCAAAAAAGTCTATGTATGCCAACAATTATGAGAGAACAAGTTTGGTACTTTGTTTTTTTTTTAGCTTTGCTTCTTTTGGGAGAGTATACATATTCTCTGAGCGAGGCGACCTAACTGGGAAAAACGGGACACCCCGTCACGAGAGTAAGAGATACATTTTTCGTCACATTTTTCGACACACGCATCGATCATCGGATGCGTTCATGTGGTGAGTGGGATGTGGAAAGGGGTCCTCGGCAGGTGGAAGAAGCCGAGCGGCCCCGAAGGACGCTTGAGCCTCGCCTGTCCACTTCAGGCTACAGCTCTCCATTATATTCTGATCCGCAAGAGATGTAACATCTCAACTCATCTCTGCATTGATCTCCATATATGCCACACAAACAATTTACTATGTCTTTGTTTTAGGTTTCAGCTGG
>WSXT02085411.1:0-11882 GCA_011762715.2 Neuroterus valhalla
TTTAATTTATGTTTCAGAGCAAGTGATATATTAAACATCACAATTATATCTACGGAAGAAGCATGTGAGAGAATTGCAGAATCTCAAACACAAAGTAAAGTTATTGTGAAGAGACCCATAGCGAAAAGACCGGGAAGATCTGCTTCAGAGTGCACACCACCTCCCATAGTACCTGTCGGATTCCAACTACAATCCAATTTGAGAAAGTCAACCGAATCTACGTTTCACGTGGAAATTCCGACGAATGGAAAAGTTGGACCGGGTTTGTACTCTCTTATTTCTAAAAAAACTGTTATCTGTATTCCGCAATCGTTCATAAGGGGAAATATTGAAACCCTGTTACTCTAAATGGTTACTCTAACCCTCTACTTTCTTAAAATGGAAGCTTTGTAGTGGCAACACTTAAGCGACTGGGTGCAGTAACGGTGAACTCGTATTTTCAGAAGTCACTCGAAAAAGCGGACTGTACAAAGCTCGCTCTGTAGCGAAGGGGCTACATTTTAAGAGGACTGTGCTATGTCACTTATGAAGCTCCTCAAAGCATAACCGTACCCACTTGACGCACCTCCTACACATCTGGATGACCATCCTGGGATTGTTCTTTTCTTGATCTTGCTAAATGTAGATTTCCTCCTTCCGTTTCTTTGCGTCTCTGCTTCCCTCGATGCATTATGGCGCGCGATCTCTCATCCTCTGAATTTATCTTTATTACATTCGCGAAAAAACGTTATCCCGCGTACTAGCTGTCATCGCTTCTAAGATCTTTCATGAACTGATATGCTCATTCCGCCACAGCATTCACGTATTTAATCCTGGTTTCTTTTAGACCAGACTTGATTATCAGGAACAGAAAGATTCACACGGGTTAGGTCAAGTGAGTGCGATGAGTGTTTCAATGTAAGAATTTCCTACTTCGCCAAAAACCTCTGCAACGACAGCGCTTTGTGTGCTTTTGCATTTACTCTTCTTTCCTACTGTTTTGGGTAGTCTATCATCTCCAGTTCTACCTGCATGCAAGCTAGAAGGTATTGGAAACAGTCAAAATGTTCAAGTTCCACGTCGTAAAAATTGTAGAAAATTTTATACTCTAGAAAAAAAGGATGAGAAAAAAGATTCTACTCTGAATTTTCACAAAGTTGTTGTTTACTTTCAGATTTGAAAGAATCTAGGAAAAAAGTAATATCATTTTCTTGACACGTCACGGATATTCGAAGTAAATCTATTTTCAAATTGAGCCTCAGAAAGAATTGACAAAGTACAACTGGTTGTTCATTTCTTGTCTGTGATTTGGAAATCGACAAACTAGATTGATTTTCAACACGAGTTCCTTTTATTAAATTATTCAAGCTGTGTCGAAAGAAAAAAGTAGCACTGGAAAGGGGGAGGGGGCAGGAATTTTCAAGAAGGCATTGCTCATTTTCTGAATGGCCCCTTAATCCGGATTAAAATTGAGTATGCTTTTACGATTCTGTTTCCCTCTTACCTTCTCAACTTCTCTCTGAGCCTCCAAGCTATCTCAAGTCGCCTTGCATACATATGTCCTAGGCAACTCTAATAACCTATACTCACAACCTTACCCAAAGGAGCGCTGCGTCAATGAATAAATGTTCTTCATTTGAGTGATATGGTCACACCTTTACGATCGTGTGAGGAAAATCGTCTTATTACAATTATTACAAGCAATTATTATTTTGAAACAAGGTATGTTCACGGATAGTTTCCTGACTTGCTTCTCTTTCCCTTCTTCAAACACAGTTTAAGGTTGTAACTATTAATTTTTCAGACTAGTAGATTCAAAAACCGTAATTTCATCGTCGAATGGCTACCTTTCTACGCTAGTCAACAACATAAGATCAAAACTAATTGGAAAGTGAATAATTTGAATTTCTATAACTGAGACAATAGAAGCTGCAGCAGTTGTGTTTTCTGATGAACATACTAAGCCTTGTCCCCACTGGGGTGAAATTCATGTCGACAACAACGGTAATGGGACCTACTTGGACCTACTTCAACCGTTAAAGGTTATCGATTCATGTACCTCAACGTATTGATCTCCTACAAAGAATCTTCTACCCTTATATTCTATCCTTCACAGATAGAACAAAAAAAAACTGCGGAGCGGTTCTCGCAATGTATACGGTCCATGGTGTCTCATATTCATTCATCGTATGTGTAATGGTGGTTCTTTTCGTGTTTTTGCAGAATATTTTAGTGTTGGTATTAGGGTACCATAAATATGAATAAACACCAGTATAACAAGCTATAAGACAACGATTGCATTGCGATAAACTTTCTCAAGAAATTTCCAGATAACTATAATTTGATATTCATTTTTAATTCCTCCACAACTATTACGGGCCTGGCCTATCTTTTGACTACTCCATTTCTGGTGTACAAGTCTAACTCACCCCGTCGTTGCGTACAGCCTTCGGAACAGGCACCTCGTCCCCAAGTAGTCCGTAGTGGCCTTATTCTGCTATGGGCATGTTCAGCAAATAATATGTATTTCATGACATAGAAAATGTAATCTCAATCACATAATCCGAACCACTGCATCATATGTGTCAGTCACTATGACGTTCTTCTCATGGCGATATGATGTGTGCATTGTACAACTAATCCAGGAGCCAGTACCACTTCTGTATGCGCTAAAAGGTCTCCTTAGTACTTTTGGTTCAAATACTCCCAAAAGTCCCCTGATCAAGAATATCAAGGGTACTCTTTAGAAATGTGGTGCAGCAATTGTTTACAAGATTTTTTTTTGAATTTCAATTTTTCATGCAACAAACCGTTTTTAAGTTAGAGTGTTACTAACAATTAAATTTGCACTTTAATTTACATATTGGTGGCTGAATGTTTCGGCACCTACTAGACCGAAATATTTCAAAAAAAGTGTAAATCTTTAAGAGAAGACTCGCTCCAAGAAAGAAAACATTTTTTTCGGACAGTGCTGAAATTGCCAGCTGCAATTTCACAGGTAAGATTTTAGATTCTACTTAGTTATTCATCTTCTAGCTTTGTAATAATCGTTCTCTCTGTTATTACTTGGAAAACATCCTGCATTTGTTATTTACAATTTTTATTATCTTCTTCTTCTTCTTTTGCTGTTTATTTGTACCATTTGTCGAGTATCCGCTGATAAACAATAGATTTCGAAATAACCTTTGGCCAGCTGCAATAATAGAGCAGGAAAGTTTGTTCGATGTTTTCGTTAATAACGGTTGTTAATAAAAAATTAAGAATATTTTAAAAGTATGATAAGGAGTCGTTTAAGTATTAGGTAACGCAATTTCATACAAATTTCGAATCCACCCTTCCCTACGTAATGCGATTTTCCGACTCTTCTTGTAGTTTTTCACCATTGTGTAACGCTAGACTAGACTCCCCCCCCCTCCCCCCACTCTTCTTAGGGGATTTACGCAATATTTGAATAGCCCCTGGCAGAAAGAAAGATTATCAGAAAGTTACCAGATGGATAACTGAAAGAACTCTGAAATCTTAACTGTTGAATTGCAGCTGGCGCACAGCAAAGATTATTTTCCAATTAATTGTTTATAAGACCGTCGCGAAAAATTGTTTTAATTAGGGGGAAATCTATAAATGATATAAATGCTTTTTCTGGCCCTATTTGAGGAACACGTTTAGAAACGACACCTATATCAAATATACGCATTCGTATATATAATTTGTTATTAACAAAAAATATTGAAATTTTTGCAAAATAACGGAATCATTTGTAATCACGGTGATTTCCCTGAGTTTTCAACAGGAGTTGTAGCATATGCCTTGTACAGAAAGTTATTTATTCAAAAGTACGGAAAATTGTGCACTTGGTTGTTAGAAAAGGACCATTTTCAAATCTTATATATTAACAAGAGTTTCAGCTCCGTCCGGAAATTTGTTCTTGTTTCTCGGAGCAAGTCTCCTGTAAAATGATATACATTCTTTTCGAAATATTTCAGTACAGTTGGTGCCGAGATATTCAGCCATCAATATGACAATTAAGGCGCAAAATAAATTTTTTATAACACTCTAACTTGAAAATGGTTCGTCGTATGAAAATTCTATGGCACAGAAAGTTTTGTTTTTCCATAATCTTGCCGAAAATAATTTTAGATGCTACTAACATATCCGCATCATTGGATAAGATGGTCTTTCCAAGCTCGCGCACTACGCGGTATTACTAGAGCTACATTTCATTGGTAGCACTTCTTGACCTTCATAGATTTGTTTCTCAAGTCCGCACCCAAAGTCTACTACGGAGGATCCTCTTCAGATTTTTGTGGAATCAAAGATGTTGTAAAGGTTGCCCAAGAATTTCGGTACCTGAATTTTTCAAAAGCTCGAAAACTAACTCAACATACATATATTTTATGATAACTGTATAGGGGTCTTGTTGACTTAAGGTACAGCATTTTAATCTTTTTATCTTTATTTTCATTGCTGGTCTATGAGTTTTCAATTCTACGTAAATCTCTCTTAATATCATCTTGCGACAAAAAGTTGTCACTGACACATATTTTATAATTGCTGCCACAAAACTCTTTCTGTAAAAACTGTCGAATATATTTTGTAAGTTGTAAGTCTCTGAAAATAAATAAATGGTTGTGACGAGTAATGTTTTCTTCCATTTTCAGGAGATGTCAATATTTTGGGAGATTTTTTGTGTGTATTGTGGAGGATGATCTGCTTAAAAGTTCAAAAAAATGAAGAAATGGTTGTGACGTTTCATTTTTTCTACCATTTGGAGGAAAGTTAAAAAATTTTGAGAGTTGTTGATTGGCCTCCCCGTACCCTTCAGCCCCGGAGCTCCGACCCTCGACCCCGCTGCGGCTTCGCCCCCCCCCCTTCTTCCTAAAAACAGATATCTCGAGTCCTGCATAATGTTCTATGAAGGAAAATAGTGTTCGATACTTTAGGGGTTAGATCGTATGAAAATAAATTGAGACATGCACGATTTGCAACATGACAACAATTATATGTGTTTGCAAGAAATTGTTTAAGAATGTCAATTTGGGGTGTTACACGGGTCACGGGCCAGCGTGCACTACCTAAGTCCCGAAGTACAGAGTGAAGGGTCTCAGCCTCCCTGATACAAGAAAATGATTTTTGACTGATAGGTCTTGCCTCTGCTGGCGGTAAACCGAATTTCAGAAACATTTGTCGAAATGCGTGAACGTTGTATTGGGGATCGTTTGGCTCGGCGCCACAGATACTCTTTCCACACAATTGGTAATTCTTCCATTATTTAGGAAAAATTATCGTTTGCAAGTCTTATATTTCCATACTAAATGGCTATTTTTCGAGGCACTAAAAGAGTAGATAATTTCTATTACATTTTGAGATGTTTTCCGAATATTTTAATAATTTCACTTTTCAAAGTGTGAAAAAAAACACAATATAGTAGTTCATGGAAAATGCCGATAGGTGTCCAAAGCGAAGCGTCTCAATATATGCATGATTTTTTAGAATAATAAGTGAGCCACACATTTTTACCATAGTTATTTGCACAAGATGTGATGAAAATATATGTTCCCAAGTGTAATCCGTCATCTAATACTATTCGCAGCATAAGCACCAACTGTGCTTTTTTTAATACTCTGGGAATAGAAAAGTAGATGTGAAATGATATTATTTTAATTTATAATTGATCTAATGATGGTGAAATAAAACTTCTGAGGAAATTGTAGATTACAGTTTTTCAAACAATGTTGGTATTTTTAAGGTCAGTAGGAGAAAATTTTCGAAATCGTTATGGAATCGCCTAAAAGTTATTTCCATAAAAATTGTCGATATACTTCCTGAATTCACTGAAGTCGATAGGGTTTTTGATGACATCGTTTCTGCAAAAATGACTAAAATATTGTCTTTATTACGTCCCAAACATACTTGGAGATTTTCCCGGAAAATTATGTGACGTGATTATCGTAACCGCAAAGAAATAGTTATTATTTGCGGTCATTTTGCGCCTACTGTTTTCAAAGAACCTTTAAGGAAATTTTAGAAATTGAAGGAAAATAAATTCAAGCCAGAATATGAAATGACTATCACGAAACAAGAGTTTTTGTTTTCGCAGAAAATGTTTATACTCGCTATGTGCAGATAGTAGCCGCCAAGGTACTAACTTTTGCTCCATAAGGTTTAACATAGGAGCGTCCTGCAAAGTGAGAGCGCCAGTAGACTTGCACGGTGCCAATAGCTTCAAAGCTACGTTGCAGTGCGCTCAAATTTTCAAAAGGCTAAACAACTTTTGTATTGCTTGATCGCGTTAAAAAAATCTGAGGGATCCATTATCATAATTCTATAATTTTAATTGAATTCATTCTCAAAGTTAATTGTTTGCAGGTGAAAGTATTCAAAAACCAAATCAGAAGAAGCTGTCTAACAGACAGAGGCGAATCGACAGGGATGAACAGGCATTCGGCACACCTATCGACAATTATTTAAAACAGGATTTTGACTTTGAAAAGAACTTAGCATTATTCAACAAAGAGGTACGAGTCCAATAATTAAGAATATTGGGGGCATTATTTCTGTACTGCCTTAATTTTACAAGTCATGTCTCTTGATTGCCTTCAAATTTCAAGAGTTAGTTTGTCTATACGAGAAAAATTCACCCACCAATGCAACTCCCTCCCTACAAACGCAAATCAAATACTCTATTTTTGGGTACTTTTGATTTTTTCTTGAAATGATTCAAAGAATAATCTTGATTCTTCCCCATGAAAAACCTTGGTCAAAATTATGAAACTCGTAATGGTTATGTGATTGTAGGAATATCTTTGAATGTCTTCTGGATTTAGCTCAAAACAGAGGGATTCATGGATTTTTTATTTGGATTTTATTTTCATCTTGACAAGAAAAATGTGAAGTCTTGTCTCGTTTTACTATTTAAATGTCCCCTCCAACATATGTTGGATTGGAAAGTGCGCGCAGCTACCCACGTCGAAAATCCTCGCCTTTTCTTCAGGGTGCTGCGAAATTTCGTGCTTCTAGGATTTCTAAATATCGAAAAATTTTAAATGCCAAGAAAATTGCCCATCCGTCATCGTACTTTACTCTAAGAATCCTAAAAGTACGCTTTTATATTTTATTGTTATCATTATACCTCGTTTGTTTTCATCCTCTTTGTACTACTGGGAAACACGGAATATGAATGTAACGATTTGGGAATGGAATCGCCATGGGAAAGTTTGATAAAGTGATGCATAGGAGAAAGAAACACTATAATCAGGATAAGATCAGTCTCAGAATTTATTGCGTGTTTTTTTCAAACAGAAAAAATCCTGATTTCATTTGTAATCTTAATTTTCTAATCTAAGAACTTTGCTTGACACGTAGCATTCTAGGTAAGCAGAGACGTGAATTGAGCTGTTGAGAGGCTGACTGATCCCTCCAACAAACAGTCCATGTGAAGAGTATTGAAAAGCCATTATAATAATTCACTAAGCGATATCTCTATACGGGCCAGTCAGTATCCAAAATCGTTCGTTCAGGCTTCACTTTCCTTCTTATATACAATTGCTCTCCATACATCCTTGTCCTGGCATACATCTTTTTCTTCTTTCACATCCATGCATCGTTTCATACACGATTTTTTGTTTCTACGTCTCTTTATATTTCTTCCTGCTGAGGTCGCATTCCCTCATTCTATCCATTCCTTCTTTGGTCTGCCTCTGGGTACAGCCTACCTAAATACACTTCCTTTGTTAATCGTTCTTCATCCATTTTCTCAACGTGACTGAACCATCTCAGTGAATTTCTTACAGTCCTGTCGAACAGTGTTTCTTCTACACCACATTTTTTCCGAATCGACTCATTACTCACCTTGTACATTAGCATTTTACCGGACATATTGCGCGGAAATTGTATGCTGATCGCGTCGACTTTACTCGTGTCCTTTTCTTAATACGTCTAGCTCTCGCTACCATACAGCACAGTTGGTGCAAGCACATAATTACATATCGCAATTTTAGCTTTATTTGTTACATTTTCTCTTTTGGTAATAGCCCGTACACTGCCGATAATCTTTATTCCCCCAGTTTTACGTCTGGAAACCTCTGAACCTATCTTTTCGTCAGCAGTACAATAGCAGTGAATAGACTTCCGAGATTCATGACGATCCTTGTTTTATTCACGTTAATTTTGAGACCCATCCCTATAATAATTTACCGCTCTAGTCGTTTCCTTATTGCTAAGATCTCTTATATTCAGATTCTCAAGTACGCTTCTTTTTTCTCGTTGACTCTCACACGTGTTTCGCCATTCTAATATGCATCGCCAGACTTTCTTCCTACAGTAGTAGCACCACACACTTCTACTGCTCTCTTAAAGATACCAACCCGCAGTATTATCCATGCACCCTCTACATTTTTGTTGCCTAATTCTGTCTTCCAATCTTCTTGGTGATACACTTAATATTTATCAAGCTTTTCACAATTGTATTGATCCCTTCCGTATTCGGGACCTCTTATAGCACTTGTATCTTTTACAAGTGCTCTCAGTCGCTCGACAGCTACAACAAAGTCTATCATACAATCCTTTTCACCTCTGCATCAAGTATGCATGTGTATCATTTCATGCCTGATCCAAGTGTTCGTAATGAACAAACCTTTTTCGGAACATGCACTAAGCAATTCATCCCCATTATTGTTCGTTTTTGAGTCTCCGAAATGACCAAGTACTCTGTCGGTGTATTCGCGGTGCACAGTAGCCTAGCTGTCCATGTGTCTATGTAATATTATTCTTTCGCTGGCATCGCTTGTTTCCATGATCTCATTCGTCGAATCCCAGACGCTGCATTTTGCCTCATAACTGTCACCATGAACAGGAGCATAGCAAGCTACAATAAACAGCCTTCTGATTCCCATTTCCAATCGTACCAATTAAAATCTAGGAGATAAACATTCATACTTTTTATCATGCTGCTTTGCTCTCTCATTCATAACACCGGCACACAAAAAAAACAATTTCTCTGTACACCGGACGAGACGTATCTACGGGCATGTTTTTCGACCCGCTGAATCCGAATTTCAAGTCAGTTTAGGCCGTACATCCTCCAATTTCGGATAGATTGCAGAAAACCGTAAGAAATAGCGAAAATTGGGTGTTCTAGTAATAAAAGATATTTGCGGATATAGGGCAAGCATAATTTTCATGTATTTTGAACCTTTAAATACTAATTTCAAGTGCAATTAGATCATAAGCCGTTTTGAACCCAAGAAAATAGTAAGAATTCTACGAAAATTCTAAAAAACCTATGAAAATTGCAAAAATCGCAAAAAATTGGTATTATCTTGATAAAAAAAGTTTTGTAGACTCGGATAGAAGGAGATTTTCATGTAATTTAATCTGTCTAATCCGAATCTGCGATGCTTTTGTCCCATATCCCCTCAAACACTCAAAAAAATGGCATAAAACGGATAAAATAGCAAAAAAAATCTCTGCACTTCATACCAACATTTTCCCTCATTTTCTCGAAAACCGCTAGTCGCTTGGTAAAAACATATTGAACAAAAAATATGTATTTTTGAAGGATCTACAACTTTTACCTGAAGTTTTTCATAAACTTTCACTGTTCGCTGAGATGAACGTAAAGAAACATGATTTTGATGGGGTTTTTATGATTGTCACCATGAAAATCAAATTTTCGGGTATTTTCACTATCATTTTCGTGATCAGCGTGTCAAAATACATAGATATACAGAGTTTTTATTTAATCGAAGGTAAGCGCTCTCCGGAACTCCACCCACGTTTTTTGCTATTTCATCGTTTTTATGCCATTTTTTTGAGTGTTTGAAGTAGGTCTGGTCCGGCGTACAGAGGACTTGTTTTTTTTTTGTCTGCCGGTGTAATCAATTTGACTCCTCGACTACCGTGTGATTCATTGTCTACTCCTGACTAGAGTTCGAGACCATCAATGATCTCACATCTCTGTTCTTTGTTTCCGGTACGCCCAAAATATGTAGCTTCTCTACGCGCATAGTATGTCGCAACTCCATTTCCTTCAGATCATTCACACCTCTGGCATTCCACGCACCTAGTCTCCATTCATTACCTGAAACTTTTCCGAGAGCACGCGTTCCGTTGATAAGAGTGGCAGTCCTGTCATGTGAGGTTACATTATCCTTTTTACTATCCATTTATGTAGAGTATCCGCCCAACTTCTTACTTCAAGTTAGAATATGTTTTTCATAAAAATCATGTCCAAACAAAGAGCTAAATCGTCATAAGGAGGTGTTTTGATGTAAAACGTCAGTCCTACCAAACATCGGTCATGTTAAGGAAAGAACAAAAGGAAAACGAAGAAACAAATGAAGCCATAACGAAACGAGTTATTTTTGGTTGTGTTGCATACTGCGAAGGGCACAGTCTCCTGCAATTTGGCCCTAAAGAAGACCGATCACGATTAATATATTCCACATATTCAAAGTTTTGGAAAAAAGAGTGAGAGAAGCTAGAGTTGTCAGTTGGTCGTGGGGGCTAAGACATGAGCTTTGGACTCACGCTGTCTGGTTGTAAGTTTGATTCCCGCCTCGCACTCTGGAAGAGCTTCGGCGGTCCACGGAGAGTCGTAAGCCCGGTACCTCTAGTGTTCTTCGAGTTCTCTAATTGTTAAGTAGCTGTTGCTCTTGGTGGTTCGGAACCCACGTTAAACCGTAGGCCCCCCTCACCCCCGAGTTAGTGGTGAGGTGCGCAAAGGAATAGAGAGAACTTTTTGCCGAGACTCTCAAACCCGTAACAAGGAGAGAGTATAAACAAATATTCCATTCCAACATAAGTGAGAGAAGCTGACTAAATTTCTGAAAATATATCATTTGTAGTATGGTATGATTAGTATGTTGGGCCGAAGAAGTTTTTCATAGATTAAGTCAATATCGCAGGCCCTGCAAAAGTAGAGTGGTAGTTTTTCTATCAGCAGAGCTACCTATAGATCCTGTACTATTTATGTACTCCTAGTCTATACATGCTAGGGAAATGATGACCCCTAAAATCACATCTATCTTCAAAATAATGCTAGTGAGGGACAGAACTCGTCATGTGATGGAAATACCAGTTGATAAGAATTATGTGTTATAAGAAGGATACTTACCCTGACTCGACATTCAGAGGACACTGTACTGGTTGTACCGCGAGAACTGTAGTTTATTTTAAAACGTGTTGGTGTACGAAAAAATGAGCAGAAAATTCCCTTCAAATTCTTAGGCCCAAAGCTTATTTTTGTCACAACAGAGGTTACAAGTTGTACGTACGCGTGAGCTTGAGAAGAGTGCGCGTGCTTTGACAGTTGAGCGGTTTTCCCATTGAAGTACTCAACGAAGGTGTGGCCATCACGCCGTTCGCTAGTGCCCAAGTTTGATAAAATCGAGAAATCGTCTTGTTTACACAAATAAAAATAGGCTTCGCCTTTAAAATAGGAGGTAAATGGATAGGTCAAGGGATAGTGGAAGTAATAGAAAATATTTATTGCTTGATCGAGTGCTTCGGCGGGGAAACTGCCTGGCTAGCATAGCGCGCACACGGCACACATGCTCACACGTACATACAACTTGTCATCCCTGTTGTGCCAGAAATAAGCTCTGGACCTCAAAATTCTTGGGACTTTTTTACTTATTTCCTTGTGCATCCTTCCCCCTCCCTCTCTCCCTTCCTCCCTTTGAATTACCTACAGTTTTCGTGAGACATCCTATATAGGAAATGCAATAGTTTCAATTGAAGAAAAAAAATGTTGCTTTTTAGAATTGAAAACCTCAGAGTATGGTGCAAAAGAAGAAGGTTCTAAAGTAGAATATATGGACCTTATTCTATCCATAAACCTTATTCTGAAGAAACGACGAATTCGGCATGTAAGATCAGAAGAAAAGTTTTACGTAGAATATATA
>WSXT02085422.1:0-11882 GCA_011762715.2 Neuroterus valhalla
AGACCAATCAGAAGCCGAATAAAAGTCAACGTTAGCTAACTTCTCAAGTTCACACCGATTTTATTAAATGTGAAAAACACTCGATGTTTCGAGAGTCAACGACTCGCCTCATCAGGAATATGTTCGTAATTCAGTCATAAATTGCAGTATAAGAACAACTCTTTTACCCCATTTTCGAATTCTGATATAAAAAAAAAAAAATTTTTAACTGTAAAAAAAACAAAAAAAAAATTTTATTTTATTTTGTATTTTTAATGTTTCATAATAAAATAAGTGAATGTTAGAATTAGAAAAACTTTTTTTTTGAAAATTATACATGAGATGTTGAGATTCATTTATTCTGAGTTCTGATAATAAGTATTTTGTAAAATTTGTACTAAAAAATATTGAAAATTCAGCCCTTGAGAGTTCATTCCCCTTGACTTCTCAAAAAAAAGTGCTCTCCGCGTGGCCATGATAACTGACGCCTGATTTATCCAAAATCTAAGAATTTTTAGTTAGTACGTGTATGAAATCCGTGCTCGGACGAAGGTAAAAAAATAAAATTTGAATTTTTGGTGGATCTGTGAACAAAGAATCCTATTTTTCGGTCAGATTTTTGACATTTAGCGCCTCGTAAAATAAGTTGTAATGAAAAAATTTAAAAAATCCTTCGTTCAAGCACGAGAAAATGTTATTTATAAGAAGTGTGAAAGATTTGAAGAAGAACGGTTTATAACTTTTCGAGAAATCGTGGCCACCGACTTTAAAAATTGAGCTTCGAGAAAAACGCGACTAGAGATTGGCGTTGAAAAAACATGCAGAATTTTTTTTTCTTTTTTTCGTCTTATTATAATAGAACAATATGTTCAGAATATTCTCCCAAAATTTTGAATAGATCCGTGCAAAATTCTAAGAGCTAGACCTTCCGGAAGTTTCCTCTATCGGGGTACTTTTTCTAAGAGGTCAAGGGGAATGAGCTCTGAAGGCCTGAATTATCAATATTTTAAAATGAAAATTCCACAAAAAACTTATTACATATGTATCTTTGATATGGTAAATTGTTTAAATAAAGTATTTCATTCGATATATCAAAAAAAAAAAAGAAAAAAAAAAGAAAATGGGTAAAAATACGC
Organism: Neuroterus valhalla; assembly: GCA_011762715.2. Classification (NCBI taxonomy): domain Eukaryota; kingdom Metazoa; phylum Arthropoda; class Insecta; order Hymenoptera; family Cynipidae; genus Neuroterus; species Neuroterus valhalla. The sequence continues at coordinate 1,116 of WSXT02085422.1, forward strand.
TTTTTCTGAGCCTTCGAAACCCTTGGAATTTTTCACGGATGAATAAAAAATTTTGGGAGAATATTCTTAACATATTGTACTATTTAATGAGACGAAGAAAAATCGATTTTCCGAAATTTTGAAATCCATGTAACCCCTTAAGTAAGCGTGGGTTAAAGAGAACTTCAATCATTTTTTTTATGATAAGGTTGCAATGTGGAAAAGAATGAACCCATAAATCAGAAGTTTTAATTCCGAAAAGGAAATAGACCAACTATTCTGCTCAATTTTTTTGTTTGGTATCGAGAAAGCGAAAATAGAGAGATAATGAGGTGACAAAAATAGATGAACCAGTGTCATGACAACAATTAGACTTAAAGGTCATTTATAAAAATAAAATGTTCAACTCAATAATTAATAATACGACCAACCTTGATACTTTAGAAGAATATGAGTCGAACCATTAGAAATGATATTAACGAATCTAAAATTATGTTATATAATGGACTATAATGTGCCAAGTCAGTTATTACATTCAAAAAATTGTCCCCTTCCCTCTTCATAAATTATGCAATTTTATGTTTAAAGATTATGAAAATTATTCCAAATATTTCATGAACTAATTTTGTATCTTAGATACCAATCTACTGATTCCAAATTCGGGACGATTATAGCGAAGCGTGCAAAATGTCCAGCCGTCCCGAAGTTCGGGACGACGAGACTAATTCTGAACATTTTTATCGAATACAAAAGTGTTCATCTCCATAATAAATTTCAAAATTATGAGATTTCAATTTGTATGCAAGAAAGATTAAAATTACCAATCGTATCTGGCTTTGTTGATTGTATATGGAAATATCCAGTTTCTTCAACCAAACGACCCCAGTGGTGGCTGAGAGGATACATTTTAGACGCATGTTCTTTCTCGACAACGAGAGATGGTACGAATGAACCAAGCAAAGACCAAAAAAATGAAGAGGGTGAATGTTGTAAACACATGTTCAAATGGGCACCAAACACTCTGAAAAATATTAAACCATCCATTGGAGAAGCATATTTTATTTAATTAATAATTACATACTTTCTTCGGAAATTTGTTTGAAGAACAAAGAAAGGAATAGAAATATAAAAATGGAAAATAATCAATTAAATATTCTGCACAAAAATATATAATTTCTTGAAGACTTACTTTTCTGGGTAAAGAGTTGCCAGGTTGGCCGTTATCAAACTTCCCCAATCTCCTCCCTGGGTGTAGAATTTGTCGTAGCCTAATCGAGCCATTAGGTTTTTAAATATTACACTAACCTTGAATTAAATGAAAAACTGCAGCTGAATATTAGGATCAGATAAAATAGTGATATTGCAGTAAATATGAATTGAAATCAAAACTGATCTTAAAATGATCTAGATTAAATATATTGTTGAAACTTATCTGTATTCAAGTTTCCAAATTTTTATCTCCATCAGAGTATAAATTGTGCAATTTTGAATATATATAAAGTTTAGAAATGTGCTTGTTTATCGATTCAAATCCGGAATACCCACTCATTTCTTGATATGATTAAGACAATTTTTCAACGACGAAACGAATAAACATTTCAATTCGTCCTTTACTTTGTGTAATTGGAAATACTTTTAACACTTTTAATTGGAATAATTCTTTTCACAATCTATAATCAAAAATTTGTATTCAGAAGATGACGAAGTTTATACTAAAGAGAAATCGTTTCTTTGCAGGATCTGAATAGCCGAAAAAATGTTTTGAAAAATTCTCGTCGTTATCTGACGGTTAGTACCAATTATTTTTTAATTCATAGAAGAAAACTAATCCATAAATTTCACTGGTTCTAGTTGATTTATATTTTTACCAAAAAGTGGAGGTATCTTCTGGTATGGGAAGACAGTAAAACAAGATTTTAGTTAACTTATATTTTTATCAAAGGGTTAAGCAATCTACTGGTATAGACATATAGCTTAAACAATTTTTTTTCGTGTGAATTCCTTTCTCCAAAACATTACAGTTTTTTTGTTAATTGTTTAATTATCAAAATTCGCAAATAAATATCTTTGAACTTCGTAAATTTTAGATTGTATGTTTCAGTTTTATGTATTCAAAAAGCAAAATTAATCTTTTTTTTTTAAATTCAGAGTAATATGGTTCAATCTTAAACTTTAATTTCACACTGTTCAATTTTTTATTCTTCCAATTCCGAATTTTTCAATTTTTATCATCATCATCTATTATCTTTAAATCACGTTGATTCGTTTTGAACGCCTAAATTCTGAATTTAGGAACGATCTATTTTGAGTCCCTCAAACCAGGCATTTAATATATATTCATGAAATTAAATTAATTACTCGGATAATTTATGTACCGCAACTTAAAATTAACATACGAATGTTATTCTTGAAACAGTTTAAGTTGACCTAATTTTTTGGTAGATAGATTCATGCGAATTTGGACTTATTCCAAAAAACAATTTTACATAAAGGCCTCGTTAAATAAATTAGTGATAGTGCATATAATAAATTTACTTGTGCAGCTCCAAGGCCAGGTCGAACAGCAGCTTCTGAAAATCCATATCCTGGGAGAGAAGGTATAATGACTTCAAAAACGAAGTCCTTATCCAGTCGTGGAGTGGCAAGCAATGGAATCAATTTTTGGAATTCAACCACTGATCCAGGCCATCCATGAACGAGCAACAAAGGTAAAACTCTCACTTTTCTACTCGGTGGAAGTGTCGGTTTTACACGATAAAAGTGGATGTCCAAACCTTTAGATAAAAATTAAATTTAAAAAAATAAATAAGTTGCCGTGTGCATTTCAGAAAATCATTTAAATATACATAAAATTTATTGATGGATGCAACTAAAACCTTTGCAGAAGTTGTTAATGTTTTTCTGGCATTAATTTATTTAAGAAAGATTAAGAAGTATACGTAAGAAAATAAGCATTGGATTAGGGAAATATTAGTGCAAATGAGGACGGTGTAATGATTCCTTGATTCAAGAAAATTTGTCTCTTCTTGAAGAATGTTTTAGTTTATAGAAAATAAAATTTATTTATAAACATACATTTTCTATGGAAAATGAGATAAATAATTATCCGAAAAGTTTGATGCTAAGAGTTTGACGAATCGAAAGAATATGGGAAAGAATATTGGAACCAATACAAAGTACCATAAAAAATGCTAATCTGTCAGCAGATAAAATTTTTTCGCCGGGTCAGAAGCACATTTTTCAAATCGGGAGAAATTTCAATTTTTGAAAATAAAAATTCATATGAATAAAATCACCCACCTTGGATATTGGTCAAGAATTGGGGGTACTTGTTGAGCAGTTCTTGTCTCTTATTCCAGTTGTAATTATTTCTCCAATATCGGAGGACATTTTGAATATAAGGTACAGTTACACCATAAGTCCATTGGGAATCTTCTAAAGGTGCGACTTTGGGCCTCAAATCTGAAGTACTGAAATGTTTGTCTAATCGTTCGTTGAGGTCATCTATTATCTTTAAAGTGGAAGATAAACATATATAATGTGTTATTTTTGTGTTCGCAAAATATTCTGATAAATGCACAAATTATATTTCTACTATAAATTAAAATCAATCAAATCTTACGAGAATTAAGAAACACAACAATATTTTTCTCATTTTTATAATGAAATCCATGCAATAATTGAAACATCTGATTATAGGTCTGAACAAATAAAATAATACCACATTTCAAAAAATTTTCATTCAAATTGTAACACTGTAGGTGGCTTGGAAACCTGTTTAGTAATGACAAGGATAACTGCTGCGCAATACATTTTACGAATCAATTCTGCCACGTTTGTAAAAGACGATAATTAACCAAAAAAATTGGCGAAATATATTTTTCTCCATTGCATTGAAATCATATTGAGCAATGCAAAGTAAATACAACAATAATTGGTCTCTAACTCGCAGATAGAGAATCTTCGAGTAATTTTCTCTGTTCCTTAATACATAATAGATTAGGGGGAAAATATCAAGAACGAAAAATAATTGAAGAAAAAAATGGAAATTGAAAAATACTTTATTTAAAAAAAAGATTTACCTTCTTTGAAACATCGATTTTGAAAGGCCTTATACTTTTGTCATCTTTGCCGAGTTTTTGCTTTGGTCCCCAGAATGTGTCTGGAAGCTTCGGTATTTCTGGATCTGATTGGTGGTACCTGAACAATATATTGTTCATTCATTATTCACTTATTATGATTTTCAATCATGTATTTCTTATTCGTAACATTTCATAGATGATTAGCTATTAGATTCTACAAAATTACTCAATAATTGATTGAAGAAAATAAGCAGAATCTAAAATTCCTCCTATGATTTAGTTCATTCACAGGTACCGGTAGTCGAGCCGGTAGTTTCGGTCGAAACGAAACCTTCATCAAACCGGACAGAGGAGACCTAGCGGTTAATGGAACCCGGTGCAATTCGAACACTATTCTTTAGGTCGATGAACTTAGGATTCGAAAAACCAAAAGAAAAACCTTTAGGGGAAGCAGAAATCTTTTTTATCTCTTTTAATTTTAATTTGTTTATTTTTATTCTTTTTTAGAACTTACTTAAGATATTGAGCGATTCCTACAGTGAGGATCAGAATCGGGAAGACTGCTTTCCACATCGCGCTCACGAGCAGTCGAGCACTAAACGAAGTCCAGGAACGAACTGAAGAATGTGGAGAACAGAACTGTATTATGCTTGGTAGCATATTTTCAGGCGTTACGTGAGGTTTAAAGTTCGGATTTGAAAGACTTATCATTACCATGGAGTTAAGAAGAAATCTGTTATTCTTATTTTTCACATAATTGTATTTTGCAAAATGTTGCAAATGTCTGATAATTATTCTTAATTGTTTAACACATTTCATATACATAATCGTGACAATGTGGATATTTTAGGAGAAAAAGAATGTTATAAATAACAGTGATAATTTAATTATATGCAAAAATATTTCATAATGATTACGAGTAAATCTAAAATTCAGCTTTCAATTCTAATGAGAATTCTGAATTGTCTTTTTAAAAATTGTTGAATTTTCGATCGATTCTCTCGGGAACTCTAAATTGAAAAGTTCTCAATGTTTCTGCTCTAGATTAGATTGTGTTTTGAGGATCCTGAATAGAAAATTGTTGAAATTTTGAAGAATAAAGATAATTCAATAATTTCAAAATAAAGTAGCACATGCTTCTATAAATTTGACTTTTCACGTGCAAAGTAAAATTATAATTATAATTTGTAAGATTTCGGTTCAACATTGAAGAGACTTCCAGTTTCAATATGTTATTCCTAATGCTTAAGATTTTAATACGTATACTAATGTACCTTCGAAAATCTAAAGGAACCAATACCAAAAGTGCAAGAGTAATTTTATTATACCAAAGTCCAATAAACTAAGATTAGATTGGCGCTTTTTGCATGATAAAATAAAATAATCTTTTGCAACGTTTCCACTCCATTGAAGGTGGATATTATTTACAATGACTTCTCAGATAGAATATGGGTAATAATAAATACTGAACGCTCAAAAGTGAAAAAAAATTTTTTTTTATAAAAACTCGTCCTACTATCGTCAGCTGCTAGAATGATTCGAAGGTATATTCTGGTACTATTTGGCCAATTAATGTTGCAAAGTATGTCGATCCGGTTTTAATTACATGAATATTTATCGAATATTTTCCTCGACCTGAAGTTCAACTTATAGTCGATTATTTTCGAACTCTCGTTGTATCAATTCGGAACTGTCGTCGTTTCAAAATAAAATTGATCAGTTTGGGTTGGACTCAAAATTTCTCAACTCCAAAGGATTTTAATCTGAAAAAATGTTATCACCATGTAGTCTTATCCGATCCCTACCTTACCAACATTTTTTTTAACAACTCACTCCCACACGAAATGAGATAGTGAGTAGAAAATTTGAAATTATTAATAATTAGCACTGAAGAACATTCGCGTCACTCTACATTTTTATAATTACCAAAAAATCATGTTTGTAAAATATTTTTTTGTGGATATACTTTGGGAACAAACAAACGTCGATTACTGCCTTTCATTTAACTTCCCAAATTTACAAGTCGATACGAAATTTCGCATATAGACTTGAGTTGTTGCAAAGAGAGTCGTATTATTCCTGTCTCCTTTTTCTTCAAAATAATTATGCATTGTAAATTTTCACAATTTTTAGTTGTGATAATTAGGGTTTTGTAGGACAAGCCAAAAACGTTTGTAATGAAGGTCGGATGTCTGTCCGTCCGTCCGTTGAAATTTGGCATGTATATTATTAACCTACCGAAGTATACGCGAGGAAAAATATTTTCGCCTGTTTACCTTATATGGTTTCTTTGTTATCAGTGGTTGGTGACGAACTAATGGAAAATCAGAAAATTTGAAATTCGTTTTTTTAGACCCCTATGCTGGAACCTTTTTTTTAGTTCGATCTTTTTCGAGGACGTCTCAAATTGAAGCCCTTGGTATGTAGAATTGTGGTATGAAATGAAATTTGCCATGTTCAAATCTTTTATTTTATATGTCAGCAGTCATAAAATTGAAACAATAAGAAAAATAAGAAAAGTAATAAAATTTGAAAAAAAACTATTCATTGTACAACTTATACACTTCAAACACTGAAAATTCCTACAGCTTCTAATAATTATTAGTAAAAGTGCAGGGTTGCTTCTGAAAACAGATTTTTGCTACCGACTCTTACCGACATCTCGAGAAATCAAGGGTTCGTGTCCAAGCTGAATTCTTCCTTATATTGACAGCAGGCAGGTGGCACCTCTATAAAGGCCTGTAGAATAAATGTGACGTGGGATCTGACCGCAGCCGCGTGGCGGCGCATCAGGCTGTACTTTTAGGTCGATAATAATTCTATACCATAGGTAAAGTTTAAATTTTATTTGTTTTAATTATTAAAACAATTCTTTTGAATATATTAATCTTGAGACAATATTTTGTAATTTTGAAATATCCAATAAATTAATGGGTACTAATGAAAAGGTAAAGAACTCATTATTCTATGATTATATACGAATACGCTTCTCACATAATACATGCAATAATTCTACAAAAATATTAAATTTGTAGCATTGGCATATGTAAATATCGTAAACTATGAAAATAATAGATATCAATTAAATTCCATATATTTAGGACATTTATATTGATTATTGAAACTAGACCGTAATTCAACCAAATTATAAAAGTTTATACTTCTTTTTAAATTTAGACAATGATTTATTTTGTTTCGTTAAGATCAACCTGTAAAAAATGGAGACATGGTTTAAAAATTGATTATGTTATAAAACTATTTCGAATACTTCTAATGATTTGTATTACTAAGAAGAGGATTTGTAGAATAAATAAATATTATAAAGTTGGAGAATTAAAAAGTGTATTTGTGGACAATATTCAAATAGTAATAAATAGATAATATTATAATGTTACAAAATAGAATGTAATATAATAAATAGAATATTATTGAAAGGACGTGATTATTTATGCATTTCAATGATAGATTTTCAACTAAAATTATAAATGATTAACGAGAGAACTTCAATTTTCAACCATGAAGGTGAATATCCAAAGAAGAAAATTGATTTCCAAGTAGAAAGAATCATTTTCTACCCAAAAATACAAATTTTCAACAATATAGTTGAATTTCGAACTGAAAAAATAATTATTTCCATTCAAAAATGGAGCAGTAACATTTTTAGTCTAAAAACCAATATCAAAGCAAACATAAGAGTTTTTAACTAAAACAAAAAATTTTCAACTAAAAGAGTTGAATTTTTCAAACGGATGAATTAATTCATACTGTAAAAGATAAATTGAAAATAAAATCATGTTTAACAAAACGATTGAATTTTTAACTACATCAGTGGAATTTTCGATTGGAGTAAGTCCAATTTTCTTCATTTAAAATAAAGAAGAAAGGACTTTCAACTTATGACGAATTTTTAATTGGAAGATTGATTTTTTTAATTTCCCCTCTTTTAAATCCAAATTATAATTATTTAAAAAAGTTCACGTTCCATGTAAAAAATTTCCTGTTTCAAGTGAAATTATATTTCTCCACTGAAATCTCCTGTCCTAAAATTAAAACTATGATTATTTTCGGAAAGACCCTGTCTCAAGTTAGATAAATGAGGAAAAGTAAATAAAACGTGATAAATAAATTTTGTTGAAAGAATCAAGATTTTTGTAGGTTTGGGCTATCATCCATTCGATTATCAAATTGAGTCGACTAAATAAATCTCATAGAGCAACGAGTTTGAGAAAGGTTTTCTTATAATGAAAAAAAAAATCCTTTCATAAAGTGTAGTTACATTAAAAAAATGTTTAAATCAGACAAAAGGAACGTGAAATTCTTTAAATCAAATGATGAGATGTCTTTCAATTCATAAAAATAAAGCGGTCATTTCTCGTGCTTCATTTCTCGTGTTTCAAGGCATCACCCTGTTGATGTTAATTGTAGTAGTTGAAAGATAAAAAAAATATTCACTGATTTCCGTAAGAAGATTCTCAAGATTAATGTGTTTTAAGTAAATCACATGCTCTGGCTTCAGTTCAAAATTAGCTCTGAAAATAGCTTGTTTTGCTAGATTTAATTAACTTCTTTATCACTAGGCACAATAAAAATCTGCACTTTTTCGGAGCGATTCGCATAACTCGACTTGCATACAAAGCAACGCACTCATATCCCATTGTTGGCGTTGATTTAAAAAAACCTTGAGAAACATAAAGTCTCAAAACAATAACATTTTATTTTCAAGCACAAAAAAATTGAATAATTTCGTTCATATACCTTAAAAATTAAAACTTAACATTGTTGACATTTTCCTATGTATTTTACAAACCGCCAGCCTAAAAGTACAGCCAGCGCTGCCACTCGACTACCGTCAACATTTCCGTAACTTTTAGTTCTGACTGTCACCTGCCTGATTAACAGAAAACTGTTGAATTATATTTTGCCCTTCTTTCAAATAATGAGAGAAAGTAGAGGATTTTTTTGTCAGAAAGAAGGGATGAGAATAAAAAAAATGAATCTATAAGAGTAAGGAAACAACATTTTGAAATCTACATCTTTTACCGTTTTCTTTATAATCGTGAACCTGTAAACTTCTGGTATTTATTTTTTCACATAAAACAAAACTATCCAAGTTACTGTTAAGGTTTCGGAGCGCTTCTTCTTTTCTCAAAGCACTCGATGGTAGAAGTAAAAAGTATTTATGGCTTACTATTACGCCACACCTGGAATCATGACTGACGTTAATAGCCACTTGAGTCCTCTCATTACTGCCACACGCAATTTTGTTAATTCTTTTCGAAATTACAGACTTTGATGTCTGTAATCCAGAAAAATGTGTAACACAAAAATAATGGGTCTACGAATTATGCTGAAACTAGTATTATAATTACAAATATAATTCAAAATAACTTTGTAGGTGTAGGGTATTACAATGATTTTGAAAACGGAAAAATTGTTACTAGGGATTACGAGAAAGTATCAAAGTCAAATTCAGGCTTCAACGATTAAAACTAGGTTTCGAAATTGAAAAATAGGTGTGATGAGTGGAATTTTCATTTTACCGAATTTAATTTCCGAAGATTTCTTTTCGAATTGATTATATATGAAAGTGAATATTAACTTGTGCAATAGTGCATTTTGGATCCTCAGCTAAATGTCAGAAACATATATTTAACACAGAGGAAATTCGCACCGTCATTATTGTCTGTTGTTATTCACTTAAGGTAAGTGGATTGGATGAAGGCATATATTGAAGGCCATGTGGAATGATTTAGCATTTTTTACTGTGCTGATAGTAGTATGACATCCTTAATTTTGCGTTATCTGATCAGTGGAGTAATTTCTCATTTTCTGAGTTTCTCAAAAAATACGTACACTTGAGGAATAAAATTTCTTTTCAGAAAAACAAAGAATAATCAAATAATAAAGCAGAAAATATTCTATTGTTTACTTTAACTCGTTCTAATTTCTTCGAATGCCTTCACGGAAGCCCAAACATCTTCTGCCAAGAGTTTTGGGTTCTCCATAGCTGCAAAATGTCCACCTTGTGGAAACTTTGTTGCTCGAACTAAGTTCTTATAACGTTCTTTAAGAAGAAATGGAGGCAAGTAAGAAATTTCATTAGGGAATTGAGCGCAGGCACTTGGTACATTTATAGGCGCACTGCAAAAAAAAATATTTTTAGATAATACAAATTTGAATGTATCATTATATTTATTTATATATTCAAAAATATTATATTTTATACATACTTATGTGCTCCAGGTTTCAGAATTTCTTTATTCAAAGTTTCCGCATAAATTCTCATAGCAGTGGTCATGGTATTCGGTATCCAATACCACATTAAATTATCGATAAGCTCGTCAGGAGTATATTTCTCAAAAAGAGCACCATCTTCTCTCAGTTTGTAGGCTTTATTCGTACCAGTTGAAAATTTTTCCAAGATGTAAGCTGCCAAGCCTATTGGTGAATCGCTTTGTGCAACACCTGATGAACAAAAAAAATACTGGTTTGAACTCATGCAATAAGAATCTTTGGGCTTCACTAAATATCATATCATTTGTTGAACAAAATGAAAACTATAATCTGAGATAGTATATTATGCAACATGTGCATGAAACATCATTTTACGCAAATTTTACACAATATAATATTTTTACATTCTCATCATAATGAGAAGGTATTGGTTTTATGTGAAAATCGACTTTCGCGGAATTTATGAAATCTC